>JBCAUG010027276.1:0-10424 GCA_038406175.1 Haplosyllis leylae
TTTCAGTTTTACCGCGACAAATAGCAATATTTTCAGAATTTATTTTGACACTAACCGCCAATCAACTTCAGAAACTCTCCTTATCCACTGACTATAAATTATTTCCACAGAATCTCATATATATTGTGTCATTTGCGAAAGTATTTGAAAATAGCAGAGGTGCGTCTTTGAACGTTTTCAGTAACTATTGGCTCAATTGAATTGGAGTGGGGGGGGGTATTCAGCCTAAGTACCCCCTGGCTGTGGGACTGAGTACCCCCCCCCAGGTGTGGGACTGAGTACCCCCGAGTAACACCCCGCCCCAGCTATGTGTATGATCTGACTGCCCCCCTCCCTGTGAACAAACGAACTGAAACTTATTACCTTCCCCCATCCTTCGGATGCGGGCGGTAAGGAGGACAGTTGTGACTCTGTGCAACTATATATTGTATCCAATGCCACAAATGACTCCATTGTCAAAATAGGCCCATTGCTTAAAATAAATAATTGATATGTATCTCTGGCAAACAAGTCTTAATTCATACCTAGCTTGTAGTCGCCACCGCTATTGTATCTATTGAAATTTGCAGCGTTATTCAAACAGTCGCTGGTATCTCTTTCCAATTGGAAACCGTTTTGTCGATCTTTTTATTTGTTTTGATATCAAACTACAGAATAGGATGGCGCAGGTAATCATTGTCGGATATTGACTGTTTGGCTACAGATCTTCTGGTGCGTAAAACCCTTCATTTAATAAGATCGAATTGTCGATGTGATCTATTTGTTTAGTGAATTCTCCGACCAATGAATGTATTTACATGGTATCAACCTGAGTAACAATACCTAGTCATTGTTCCCGTTATAATGGCACGTTCACACTGCATGGGAACGGAAATGGGACAGGTATAGGGAATGGGACTGGCACAATAGGAAACAATGGGTCTGGTTCCCTTCCTAGTCCCAGTGCAGTGTGAACAGATCTGTATATTATATAGTAACCCATTTGTAATGACTTTCTCGTTACAAATTCGATTAGCATCCGAATGCTAATCGATTTGGTTATAGGCCACACAGATGGCACCAAAACAAGTGAGACTTCTATGATGTCATTAGTGATGTCGTAGGTGACGTCATGACAAAAACCATATAAGTACCAGCTGAATTCCAATTGTCAGTTATGTATGATTTGAACCTGATAGCGTTAACATCTGCACTGCCTCAGGTAGGAGTAAAACCTTAATCTAAATCTATATTTTGTTACATTTGAGAGATCTCTTTAAACTGGAATTGGCATTTATTATAGAAATATATTTTGTTGCTCAGATGCTGGCTTTGTTCCTGCACCTGCGTCTATTCTTGCTCACCAAATACTAGTTGATCATCTGAATAAATATTAAAAGGAGAATACAGGTTGGACACAGTTAATTTGAACACGGTTAATACGAAGTTCCACTTAAAACTTAAAACTTAAGTTTTTTACTACACACTGTCTTATCAGTTAATGCTAAAAATGCACTGTTAATTCGAATTCCACCTATTTCGAAGCAAAACCTTGCCAACGAATCAGTTCGAATTAACCGTGCCTAACCTGTAGTAGAATTATTTCGTGAAGCTATTGTCTTTCTCCCTCTTCTCTTGGGTTCATACTCGCTTCACCTTCGATACGGGTGGGAGAAGTACGCAACACTAAGAGTGTGGGGATCTGGATGACATTAGGCCTCAGCATGAGCATCGAAACACGGGCGCTGATGTCTAACACACAATTCTGATGACAACTGCGCCATTACATCTTTCAAAAGTCATCTCCGAGCTGGTCTTGATGCTCACTTAGGCAAAATAAACAGAGCAAAGTGGTTTATTTGCACAGAGAAGTGATCCCGCGGGCCCTCAATGTACACAGCATCTGGAATGAAGTGATGTACCATCTGGTTGTGCCACACTGGAACTCGTTTTACTCACGACTGAATCTGGAATAATGCACAATTTGCAATGCAGTATGCGTGATCGTGACTTGACTGCGAATTCAGCAAGAACACATTTTTGACATTTCTTGAGGAAAATTGGAAATGAAGTCCAGAAATCTTTGACTTCTCTTTGTAACTTTTGACTGCATCTCTCACTACCAGATCAGATTACAAAATAATTTTACCATAATGTCAAAATTATTTATAAACTGATTATCTCTATAAATTGTTTGCATCCAACCAGTTCTATGCCCAAGAGAATGATGAAAAGAATGAAATATGGAGATTTCATTGTTAAAGTGTTGTGAAAACTGACAATTTAGGTCAAATCAAAAAACCAAGCGTGACGACGAGGCAAACAACCATCACACAACTATACATATTTCATATTTAAACTATTTATTATGGCAGATAACATCAACACAAGTTTCTACATGAATAATCGTTTACCATGAACATGATATTATAGTAACCCGAACAAACCATGGAGAATACGACTTCATCCCGACCCTGGACGGAAGAAAGTGGCAATGTCTGGAGAGAGATAAATTTTACACTAGCTTTACACTAGTTTTCAAGAAAACAAAATTGCACACGAATTCTCTTCACAGAGAAAGAAGCAAAACACTTTTTAAATTTGAATATTCAATTATTCTCCAACGAAGCCTTTCTTATTTGAGGTCCAGGCAGATAGGTTCAATATTTGTATGACTTAATTGGGGCTGAATTTAGAAGCAGCCAAAATAAAACCCGTTTATTAGAAAAGATAATGCATTAAACAGATTATTTTAAATAAATGTTTCTGAAACTACAATATTTTCAAATGTAATATTCTCAAGTCTTTGTGCACCTTAGAACTTGAAAGCGTCGTACAGCAAAGTAGTTAGCTATTTGATTATTATTTACGATTGTGTTCAATTAGGTTTTCTGCTCATTGAAACAGCTTTTACATTTTGAAAAAGCCACGTTTGTAATTGTCCTGCAGACAGTATATTATGCGAAGCTTTGGATGTGTTCCAGGTATCACACCAAAAACGCAGCTCTAACATGTTACAATTTCTTTGTGCAACAACAAAACGACCATACAGCCGTGCATTGGTGATATCGACCTTTACATACATTCATATTTCATAGCGTTAGATCACATTATTCAATAATTAAAAAAGCCTTCAACAATAGTGGTTCATGTCATACTGCGCGGAGGCAGTCTATTGAACAGACATGTTAATCTCATTAAGAGCAATTTATCATTGAAATCACTAGGGAATTCGACAGATTTGACTTATGAAAATTTAACTTCATCACAATATATCGTAATATTTATGTGTCTGAAGCCATCAATAATGATCATGTAGTAATCTAATTGGCATTTCACTTTTTTTCCACACGATGATAATATGTAAACATTGTCAGGCAAGTAGAACGCATCAAGTCTGTTAAAGTCACCAATAATAACCAGATCACACCTGGTATTCCAGGCGTTTTACTGATCAGTTTTCCTCACATTCTCTCACAAATAGACAATTTTAGTTACCACAAAAATCAGAGTGACTGTGCGTAATATCATGTTGCCACCTATTGTATAATATGCTCATCAAGTCAGGTAAGTGGATACAATGGAAATGAGGTTGTTGTGGAGTCATTCCTTGAGGACAACTTAAAATGCCAGTAAGTCATAGGGAAGGATAACATGTCAGTAAAGATTCCAGAATAGCAGGTGTGAATATATTTTCGGAATATATTCTGCTAAGAATGATGTTGGTTGAAGCGTTAGAGAATTAATTATGTTACGTTCCTTGATCAGACAGAAAAACATCATAATTTATTAAACTCTGCAAAAGGAGTGAAAAACAAGTTTGCCTGACCAGGAGAAAAATGAGCAAATTCCATGTGGTAATTTCAATGTTGCATTGTCGCAATGATTACATGAGGGTATTGGAATGCCCAACGTGCTCATTAATATTCGCACTGTTCACTGAATAACCTGCGAATATTCGTCCCTTATTCTCCATAAATTCACTGGATTCATTCCTAAACTTTATTTCCATATAATTACCCTTGCAACTGTCTATGTAATAAAGTTTATGTTTGACGTTCATACACCAGATAATTTATCGAGGTACTTAACTGATACTATCAGATTTATAATTCACGGTGATATGATCTTAGTAATCATCATTAAATATTGACATCAAAATATGATATAATCGTTATTCTACAAGTGCCACTAATGTAGGCTGCAGGGTGTTTACGGTTTAATCCCTTCCCCTTCACGTTTTTCTACGTTCACCAGGAAAACGGCTTTAATTCAAAGGTGTTCTTTGGTAGATCTACTACAGAAACACGTGTGGCTAAATGGAGTACTGGAAACTATTCTTGGCCGTAATCTGCTTTAAACGGAGGATTCTTGTTTGCAAATATTTAGAAGCATGGTCTACAGTTCGAGCGAGATCAAAGCCTCAAGAGGTGCTCTGCTAAAGTGCTGAAGTGTCAGAATGATACTCTCCAGTCGCACCAGAACACACTCACATCTAAACCCCGCTACATTTTCACCCCCTTTGCTGCTACACTTTGGCACTGTTTACAGACATTTTGCACTGGACTTTTTCTCGGGAGTTAGTAGAAGTTATCAGTAATTATCAGTGTCTGTGTTGGTTAGTGAAAGGGTTGCCTTCGCAGGGGCTAGAGCAATTTACAAGTCAGAATAGGTAATTTTCACGTATAATTGGGTGCTCGTGTGATAGACAGACATCAGAGATGGGGAGATCCCGACTGATATGGCGCTATGGGGACAGAGTCACAGCCCCAGAGTTCAACCTCCAGCCTTCGTGCCTCACCACTTGGGACCAAGTTTAATTTTAATTTTTTCTACTCATTTTTTGCCAAATATACTGTTTTTGTCTGTGTTACTGTCTACGAGCAAGAGTGTAAATCTCCAGGCCACTGTGGCAGAAACCCTTTGTAACAACTTTTCACTCAGCAGTTTCGAAAGACCAAATTTCACAAACTAAAGATCAAACTTTCTCTCATGAAAATCCACTATATATTGTGCAATATGCCCGCAGTGTGAAAATTGATGGGCAAACTTCATGGTAAGATCCCATATTTTTTGGTGCCGAACAATAGTCCAGTAGGAAAGAGAAATACTTGTCCTCTGACCTCAAGCTCATTTTGCTTGAGAAATTATAGGGCACAGCCAGGAACAATTTGAGCTAACCTCTGGTATTATTGATGGTGGTGTGCGTGAAAAAGCTGCCTGCTCTCTGTGATCATCATCTTGTGACTTTTCATTACACGATTACTACGAGATAGGTGCGAAGTCAGAAAGAAATGAAAAGGTAGAAGCGGATTTTGCACAAACGAAAATTGTTTACCAATACACAGCAACAAAACTAATCATAGATAGTGATCAAATTTACGTGTAAAAAAATGTGGTGTAAACTAGTTCTTCGAACACTAACCTCATTTTGTTTTGTTTTGTTAATGCCTCTCTGTATTTGAATAATTTACTTCCATCAAAAACAGCAGAGCTATGTTGCATTCGCCATTGTTTTCACCATGCCACTGAAATATTTCAGTGTAAAATGAACAAGAAAGTTGGTGGCTTTCGGCACATTAGTTTAGTTACCCTCCTTGATGCCCCATGTACGTGGCATCTGGATGACAAAGTCATTAAAAATGAACGTTTCCTTTCTTCATAACGTTGAAAACAAACGTAGGAGTTTTACAAAATGCATTTCAATGAGAAATAAATGAAAACGGCAAGCTTACATTTTGGGGAGTGGGGGCCATGATATTTAAGATCAAAAAAGCAGTTTTCAGTGTGGAAAGCCAAACGCCTAAAAATAAGCAACCGTGAACAGTTTGAAGAGCAAGAAAAATAGAAGCAATCACACTATCAACAGTATCATACGATATTGTTGGGCCTACTCCACGATAGTATTTTGTACGAAGCAGAGTACAGTGAATGGGCACCTCGCGATCGCCACCTCACCACTCAACATTTTCTCCAACACGAGGCCCGTTTAACATTCTAATCAATTGATGTAACTAGGTATAAATCAATAGTGAAGAGCTGCAAATGAAGCTAACAATATGACATCCATGACGTGCCACAGACACTTTCACGGCTTCATCAGCATGGGAGACCATCACTTTAGTTCGGGCTCATTCGCCATGCATTTTTAATGCAATCAGGTTCTTTATTTGGTCACACATACAGATAAAAATGTAACAGTGCACAGAGGTTCCATTCAATGATATTAGATTCTACGTGTGGTAATTGATACGTTGCAATGGTGGATGGTACATTAGACGGTATTAGGGCCCTGAGAGCTATGGCCGCAGGCTGGAAAGTTGAGAACAGTTTTGTAGTTTCGCCATAGACACTAAATACATAGCAACAATACATTCAATCCCCAACACATGAAACTAAATTACTACCTAAAGCATCCCTAAAATTCAAAGGAGCCCTCATGAACGAGAAGATTTAACTGCATTATGTCTTCCGAGCATTGTGTAGTTCACATTTTTATCAGAGCCAACCCTTGCACAATGGCATATGCAGATCAGGGCATCTCTGTCACAAGAAATATTACAGTAAGTCAGTCTTGTAAGGAGCCTAATGATAAAATACACGCAAACTTTACATTAGAAATCCTCGGAGGTGCGCCTATATTGTAGGAATGGGGCTGTCCCACAGGTATGCTTAACGCTGATGAATTTCCATTTGTAAATAACATTGCTACAATATGCATCGCTTTCTGTCGGCTTTTGTTTGAAAATATTCTGCATGTTCTTTTATTTATCATCTGGCTCGTACCGTTCCATCCTGAAAGTTATTCCTTCGGTCAAGAAAATTTGAAAAAGCGACAAAAATCTTAAAACTGTACAAATCCGGCTAAATTCATTATATTCTCGGCGCCAAAAATAAATTACTTTGCGTATGACCACAGTCCCAAATAATCTCCAACCACTTACTTAGAAAAAAGCAGACAAAACAGTCAACGGTAAAGTGGAGAATGTAATCCCAGATAGAGATCAGCAACGTAAAGATGTATTTTACCTCTTAAATGGTCGAATGAATTGAAGCACTGCCGATAAAATATCTGTGTAAATTGAAATGCGGTGTTTATATTGTGTGTAGCCGATAATGAATTTACGACAAAAACCAACAGTATCAGTGGGAGACACCGGGGAGAATAGTGCACTGCTCTTTATAATGTGCAGTCACAATACGGACAAATACCAACAGTGTGCTCAGAACCATTGTACAGCATTGTATTTGGCAGCCATCAGAAACTGATGCTTCATTTAAGTTTCTGTAAAGCCAAGGAGCCAGCCATTGGGATGAGGTAAAACCCCTTCATAACCCTGATATACACCCTCAGGCAATTGTACATTAATGGAGTTTAGTAATGCTCATCAATGCTCGTCAGATTCAAGCATGGCATATGGACACCCGTTACTTACAGTGTTCATTACGCCGCTAATAACCCATAGTCTAAGTATCTCACTCTTTCCTTCATCGCCTGACCTCGGGCTATTCTACAATGTAGCTGTTACTCAGCTTTAGAATTATCCATGGATAATCTACTGCAACACTAACAACAAACATTGTTTACGAAATTTTCAAAGGCGGGTTTTTTTTCTCCGAAAGGGGGAATGTAGTCATTTTCTGACGGCTGTTACAACATCCCCCATGGAACAAAAGATTTCAGTATCAAAAACTTTTTTTTAAAAAAATTACAGTTGCAATAAATTTCAAATCGTCCCCAGGTAACAATTTCTGCCCAGTGATAATGACAATTCCTCAATACCATTCAAACTTCTAATTTCTGCAACAAAATCGAGTAACCTGTGATTGAGCTTTGCATGCATTTCATACACACGTGTTGAAAAACATACAGTACAACATGGAACAAGCGACACAAAGACGTGTTCGTAGTTAATTCTGTGTTCCGCCCTGACACTGTA
The DNA here is from genome assembly GCA_038406175.1 of Haplosyllis leylae. NCBI lineage: Eukaryota > Metazoa > Annelida > Polychaeta > Phyllodocida > Syllidae > Haplosyllis > Haplosyllis leylae. The sequence goes on from JBCAUG010027276.1 coordinate 7,920, forward strand.
CTCGTGACATGCCATCAATGTAAAAATTAAACTTGAAAATTTACGACACAAATTATGTTTGAACTGCGTGGAGGCAATATCATGTATTGTGGCGATTTCAATGTCTTACATTGTGTATTTCTTGGAATATGTTTTAGGCAAAGGATTAAAACCCGATGTTCAGGTGTACAAACACAGTTGTCTCTGTTTCTGTTCTGTGTGTCTGGTTTCAGTCATGGTAGTGAAGGTCCAGAATTCAGTAGTGAAGGTCCAGAATTTTGGAATGAATGTCCAAAACCAGTGCTGCAGTCTAGTTGCATGATCAATCACATCAGTCACATGGTATGTCCATAATTTGAATATTTGTTTTGGCTCTGAAATTCCAGACCATTATCCGAAATTCCAGACCTTCATCCGAAATTCTGGAACTCTGCTACCAGAAAGAGACATGTTGTACACATACTCATGTTCATTGTGACGCTCCGTTTCATTTACTCTTTAAAAATTTCTTATGAATGGTTAAACATACAAATCCCATTTGTATCTGTTCAAACATTTGAAATATACTGCGTTTACTTTCCTCCAATTTTGTGCGTTCAATACATATAATTTAGCCAAAGAAAGGAAACAATTCTCTTCAGATTAAAAGGCTCGCTTTCAGTTGACCATATCGGCATCCTGGAAATTAAAGCTTGTCGGGTTTCATTTTTCATCTCGAACAATTTCACCGAAAAGAACAGCCTGTAGAACAAAGCCCAACACTACAGAACAAATGATTTAGAACTTCCTGTTTTCATATTCAATATTACCATTGTAAGAAATGGTTATAATTTACCGGTGGTAAACAGTGAACCGAGTCTTTTTTATTGGGTATGTGAATTTTGGGTGCACCACAACTTTGAAATTGTCCCGAAGTTTAAGACTTCTGAAACCTGGTTCTGCGTTTTGTAATAATCCATTCTTTTCTCTACCCACAAACTGAAAATTTATTCAACCAATTTGATCAATGAACATACCTGTTTTTTAACTGTTTAACTGAACATTATGGGTCAGAGGTCTCGTCTTGTTTGGCGCCGACACTCTACTAGGGAACGCGGCTCACCAACTCAGATCAGAGTCTGACTGAGACAAGAGAAAAAGAAGAGCGGCAAATTCAAATCTGCTTTATTTCAGGCAAACCTTGTATCTTCAGTGGAAGCCAAGATAAACAAAGGGAAGATAAACAAAGGGAGAAGATATTCAAGTTACAGGAAATGTGTTGCCAGTGACAGCTGGGGTCATGCACTGTCTGTGGGTATCCAACACACAGTCTCCATTGGTTTAGCTGTGAACATATATTTTTATTTTTTACTTTTTATGCATAAATTATTCCATTATTTTTAGTGGATCATTCATTGACAACATTTTTCCAAACAAGGATCCTATTTAAAAGTGTAAAAACACAAAATAGTAAAAGTTGGAAAACACCCCTCAGTCACTATGTTGTGTAAGGCTGCTGTGTCAGTAAAGATACCCACAGATTTGGCACATAGGGCTATATAGCAGCTTGAACTTCTTCTCCCCTCTATATTCTTTGCTTTAAGGCCAGAACAGAGCCACCTGGTGTTAATTTCTTGCAAAATGTATCTTTACACAGGGCAGAGCCACTTGCATGAAAATCCGTCCACAAGCAAGCAAATAAACAAACAAACACCATAGTGAGAAGATAAGTCGCTCTGTTGGAGCAGGCGCGAATAAAAATATGTAGTATTGATGCCCCTCCAATGAGATATTCTGGATCTGCCTCTGGTCTGCATTTTGATAACCGCAATAATGCACAGTAGATCTAATACCCATTGAATTTGCCAATTGTCTTTTTTTTTGGATAATGTATAAAACGACGCATGACACACGGTTCATTACAAACTTGGTTTCGAAGCAATGAGTTAAGAGAAATTTAGTCAACTTAATTCGTGAAACGAAATCAGTGTCGAAGCAGGATATAACATGTCCAAGTAAGATTGTGCAATGATCCGAAACCATGCTTTTCGAGTTGGCTACTTTTCCCTATATTTACTGAGTCAAAGAACAGTTTCCGGTAAACTTTGTTCACCACGAGTCAATGAGACAAAATCTATCTGATACTTCACGCGTTATCATCCACTACTTTTTTAATTTCTAAAAAGTCCACCAATTTTGGTCCAGACGGGTTCCACATATCACCGTGAACCAATTTGATTTCAACTCACGTTATTTTTAATAAAAAGGAATAAACTTGATCACCCCAGTAGCGGATCCAGGATTTGGTCCAGGGGGGGGCCCAGAATTTTTTTCCGAGATTTTGCCAAAGCGGAAGCAGAGTCGGGTGAGTGAAGCGAGGCAATATTGGCCAGGGTCCACGGCCTGCCTTAGGGCCCTGGAAGCTCTCGCATTTTTAACTGTCAAATATGCCTTTTCCCACTTTTCCTGATACTTTTTCTTCAAATTTTTGATGTACATTTGTGTGGGTACATTACAAAGTAGCTATTTCAAAATGAAAGATGCTGG
>JBCAUG010027287.1:0-10424 GCA_038406175.1 Haplosyllis leylae
GTAAAATTTGACCAGAAAAATATCCACTCAGAAGTTGCGAGTGCATCACAGATAGTCTCCTTGCGGAGACTAATAAAACACAACCATCTACCAACATGGCAGGTTGGTACAAATTCTAAGTTTTTTTAATATTATCAAACCATACGAGAAGTGTACCATACCTGACAATATGTTTGAGTCTTAGTCAAGCGTGTCACAGTTAAACCAAGTTTTGATGGGACATTTTCGGCCGAATGAACTTCTTTTCACGATGAATATATTACTTATCTCCACGAAAAGTGACGCATTTTTTTCCAAAAATTTCATGTCAAAACTCAGTTTAGACGTGGCACACTTGACCAAGACTGGGACACAAACACATTCTCCGTAAACACTTGACCCAATAAACTTGCCATTGTGACATTGTCACATTAGAAAGACTACGTTTTTGTTATGTTAAAATTTGGCCATATTCTCAACTCTACACAGCATCAAACTGGATGCAGCTTTATCCATAATAAAACATGAGCTGGACACGAGATGTCCATGTGATGGAGCTGCACACTGAACTAAGCAAAGTGAAGTTCCACTGTAGGAGCTCTTAACCTTGCTAAATAAAATAGTTCTTTGCAGTTCTTTGCTGCGAAAAATAAAGATACAAAAAAACCGAAAGTAGTTTGAGTATTGCTTTTTTTAAGTTCGCACAGGATAATCATAGAGATTACAGAATCCGAATATAATATTTTGAATCATCATTTATTTGTGCCCTATAATAGGTTATTTGTCGGTGTTCTTTTTCAGTTGCCATTGAAGAATTGATCTGTAATATATGCCAGGAGATCCTCGTCAATCCGACCACTCTGTCCTGTGGCCATTCCTTTTGTAGACACTGTTTAGCTCAGTGGAATATTTCCTCTTTTCAAAGGAAATGCGCTGTCTGTCAATCATTATGGAATGATATACCTAGTGTTAATATATCCCTGAGGTTCGTTACTCTTAATCTTAAACGTTAACGGATCAGCTAGTTTTATATCCTGAAACTTTAAAACGGTGATTTCTGAAAAGAAAATTAAATTTAATAATTATTTCTAACTGTAAGACAAAGATGACCACAGCGCATCCAGTAGATGGATAAAACTTGGTTGTAATTTTGGTTAAACGAGTGATTTGCGATTATGATTATAATTGTGAATTATCAGACGCTGTACCACCACAATGAAATTATATGATTTTAATCCCAGAAAAAAAAAATTAAACTCTCCCGGTACGCAAAATCACTGACGAAAATGTAAATACACTATTTAATTTTTTTGGAAACTTAAATCAGATTTATTACAGAAACACAATTGAGCAACTTTATCCTGAAGCAGCTCAAGCAAGAAATGATGTCATATTCAATGATCCCAATGCTCAGAAAGCAATTCAAGATTTCGATGCTTTAAGAGCGCAAAGCAATGCGACTCCACGTCAAAATCGTCAAGGTATATAATTTAATTTACCTTTGCTGAGTTCTTTTGGATTATGACCGTGCACCAAAGATATAAATCATATTTCCTGCTGACATTTATTTAATTTACAAGGTAACTGTTCCCTGAAATTCTAAAATGTTCTTAAACTACCTTTCAGAATTAAGTCCAGAACAGCAACGGCAACTTATTCGGCTGCAACAACAACTTGGTGCAGCGATGGAAGAACAAGTCATTCCCTCACTTGGAAGAATTTTCAAAAAGGCAGAACTGTTTTGCAAAGCAACTTTGTTGGTTTTATTTGTATTTTTGGTAATGGCCCCTACTACTTTCAATATTCTTTTATAATTTATCGTTTTACAGCTAAAAAGAAGTCATGTGACAAGACTCTTGATGATTCCAATTAAACGATATCCTTGCAAGAAGAAAAATTATGAAGACACAACTACCGTGAATTAATAGTATTCACTGTAGTCTACGACTCTTATTTTAAGAATAGTTTACATATTTGTCTGTTTAGGTAGTGATAATAGTGCAGGCATATTATTCTTACTTTACAACAAGTGATGAACCTCTGAACAAGAAACCTGTAACTTCGTGGAACTCCGACAATGTGCAAGACTGGTTAAAAACCCTTGATCAAAATACACACGGAACTCTCGGACCAGTTTTCAAAGAAAAACTTATCAGTAAAAATGACTTTTTTATCGCACAAAAGCTTCACGCAGCATCTTACTTTAATACTTGAAAACCGTCCACGCAAAGAAGGCATCACAATGTTCTTACATGTGACAGTAACATGCAGAAACGCCAAGTTGAGAAAAATATGATTGTTTTCAAGTATTTTTGAAAAGAAGGTGCACTCTTTTAAGACATTTTTTACATCTGGAAAACCGATGAAGTAGGTTCTTCTCATGGGTAGATGTAGTTTCAGCGACAGCCTTCACACTCCTTTTCTCTACACATATAGATCTAGGTGCATCATGACGAATATTCAAAAGTATAGATACAATGCATGTTGCCTTATGAATACATTTTCTATTAGAGAAGAAACCGTTATCATTAAACCATTTTACTTCAGATGGGGCTTTACTATTGTCACTGACTGAGAAAGATCTGGATGAAATGGTGCAGTTATCTGCATTGCAGAAAAGAGCCTTTTTGTTATCAGTGAGAACATTGCAAACCGAAGGAGTTAAGGCTCCATCAGGTCTTGCTGAATACAAGGTAAAAAATTTGGAAATTTCTCACAGATTGTTTCCTTCATTGGAGTCACGTTACCTCGAAACAAACTTTTCATTTCAAAAAGTTTATGTATATTTAATTAGGATTCTCCCTTTATTACAGGAACGACATTTGGGTAAAACAGCATTGTTGTTACCCATGCTAAGAGACTTTCCCAGAACAACTGTAGCCGTTCTGTATTACTTTGATTACAAGGAGAGCTTTCTACCACTAATCCATGTGACCTGTCCTACTCCTAACAAATACGACATCACACAACTCAGCTGGTATTCGTATGATGTATGTGAAAAGAACTATTTTGTTGAGCGCCACCATTATATCTTGTAAAATGCGAAATGACCGACAAGTAAATCTGATTGGTAAAAACGTCAGGGTGGACCTTTCTAAGAATGTGCTTTATAGTTTGCAGATCCAAGCACTTCTCAGTGGAACTGCTTCATCACGTCGATGTTAGCAATGCCTTACATCGTGATTGCTGAGTTTGCCTGGAACACAGGCGCCTCATACCTCGCCATTCTCTGGGTGGTTCTCAGTTGCGTGGCCATGACAGCTTTGGAAATAAGTGCCATTTTCTTTGTCATCAAACAAAAATATATGTAAGTTTTACAGATCTACTCAAACTGATTTTAAGCAGTGTCTAACTGTTAATTTTTATGCTGAGTAACATTCGGATTATTAAGCGAAATCTGATTCATTTTGCAGGATAGTAAATGAATTAATCGGCCTGAATGAGACCAGAAGACGTTTTCTTGGGACCAGCATACTATGTATGTTCTTGTGGCCGATCATTCCAACGTTTCTTGTAAATATGTGGTTTTATTTCATATTTTTCTTCGCTCCTTTGGAAATTGGTTATACTGTGTATAAAGTTTATTACACTTTGAAAGAAATTTATGCTAGAGATCGCGTTCTTCCACGGTGAAATATTATAAAGATATGAATATTAAAGCTTTTTCCGCCTCTGCACGCGATCACAAAATCAGTCAATTCTATGCGAAGAATTTGGATTGGACTAATTTTAAGTTTATTTCATTTAGACCTGTTATACCTCTTTTGTGTGTGCTTTTGCTGAAAACTAATTACCACAGACTGTGATATGCATTTATACACTTGGACCAGAGACTAATAGATCTATAATCAAGAAGAACCAGGGTAGTTTTTAATTGCTGCCCAGATATATGTCCATGCTTACATCAGATAAGAGTTGTGTCACGGATCTTAAATTTAAAAAGAGGTAAAACAATATTTGGTATTTTAGAAATGCACATGTTCATTTATTCACAATCCCTTTATTTAAATGCATTCATTCTATCAAAACCCAGTTTCTTATGTCATTAAAATATTTAAGATTTGTGTCAATAAAAAATAATCAGTTCTGACAGATCTGGCAGAATTGTCAATCCAGAAAACCTCGAAATATAATGTGACGTTGCTTCACGTGCTAGTACCTGTTTAACCTCCTACTGATCACAAAAGAGCCAGAATATACATAAAAAACATGCTGCACCCTCCCTCAGTTAATTTTACAATAATTTGCAAAATTATTGGCACAGACATTATTTATAATGACGGACATTTTGAGATGTAATAATACTTTGTGCTCACTTAAGTGCAGCGATCTATATCAGACAAATAAAATATTTTGTTGTTAAGGTTGACGTTTTCTTTTTTTCGTAAACCTAGTTTGGTACGCGAATTTGCGATTGATGTTGCCAGGCTTTCTCGGTGTGCAGAAATGAAGAAACTAAAATTCCGTTGACTTTCGTATTTCACCAGACGGCCCTTCAATGAAAGAGACTAGGTGTAACATTTCAGAGCATGAGAATATGATGTCTGAATCGGCACAGGCCCCATGGACCTATTTTTATGTATTGTTTCATATTAAGCCATTATTTCGAGGGATGTTTGTTGGTACAACCGCTCACACCAGAAACTAGGATTTGTGGAAGTTGGTAGAAGTTTACAATGAGAAATATTGCCACAAAAAGTTCACTAAAGCCATCAATTTCTATGTGTGAAACCCCACTGGTTCGGTAGCTTTTTTATCTGTATTATTTGGATGTACGACAATAGAGAAGATATTCATCAACAATTTAAAAATGGTTTTACTTGACTGGACACAAATACAGCCTCTTCTGTCATTCACAATCCTCTGAGCTGTATGTTAGCACATTTTCGGCACAATTATCCACATAAAATTTAAATATATGCCGAAACTAGTTTTGGTAATTTGTTGGGAGTATTTTGTTTGCTATGCTTATTTTGTCTTGGTTTATTCCTTTTTCGTAGCCCGTTAGTCACTAGGCCAATAAAAATTAGTGTGGATATTGACAAGGGGTCTATGGAAATTTGAGTTCCGCAGTAATGTTATACAATGTAACAACTGTGAATTCAGTGTCGGCAGGGTGTCCCAACGGACGTAATTATTCTCGATTCCAAAGGGTTCAAATTCTTGATCATCCACTGCTATCTCTTGAAATTTTGTTTCCTCGTACATTTCAGTTCCTTCGAATTGAATTCTATGGAATCTGCGGAATCTATAGAATTTGTGGAATATTATTCATAGTAATTTATATTTTTAAAATTCTTTAGATTCTGTAGATTCTAATTCGGAAAAAAATTAGTTTAAGAAAATAATATTACGATGTGTAATTGCATGTAACCTAGCAGATCTAACATCCAGAGTAATTTAGCACTCCTCGACCTTCGCCATGTCATTAGACCTGCCCTGCCAGAACGGAGGAACTCTTGTCAGTTGGGACCGGAAACCCGCTATTCAGGGTCGAAGTTGCGAATGAAGAGGTAATAATTTTTCCATGATGATGAAACGCTAAATGACGACATGTCGGAGTTTGTCTCAATCAAGTCTATTTTTAACAAAAATATTTTTCAGGATTCGTGCAAATAAAACATAATCAGGGCATGTTCTGTTGTCCCATGTGCCTTTGTCAAGATTTACAAGTCTATACGCTTTCATTTATAATTACAATTGTCGTAGATAATGTTCGTAGAACTAGCACTTTTTATTCTCAAGCAAAAATTAATTGGTTGTACTTGTGACTAAGTAAACAGGTAAGCAACCAACACGCAACGAGGCTCTTTGTCCATATCATCGACGCGGATGCTACTTATAATTTTGCGATTCGTGACTATTATTTGTCTTTGCTTCTAATGGACTGAAAAGGGGCTTGTGATGTTGTTGGAATCGGACAATATGAACACTTGCATTGAATCCTGTACAACCCATTTGTTGCGATAAGTATAGTCACAATCGCAATCGCATAGTGTGAACTTGCCTTTAGTAGCAAAAGGAAGGGCCCATTTGCAATGACTATGGCTTAATCAATGAAGTCTTTTCAATGTTGCAGATCTGGTGTTTGCATAACATTGCTGACAAGTTATTCCTCAAGAACTCCATAAACATTTTGAAAACAATGTTCAATATGTGATAGCTATAGACCGATGATGAATGTTTTCAGTGAATTGTGTTCAAGGCGTTAGTCTGAGATCAATTAATTCATTGAAAACATGAAGCAGAGGTATCTATAAATATTTTTAAAACTTTTTAAAGCTTGATTTATTTATGAATCATAAAATTAATTGCTTGCGATTATGAATCGACAAACCCGTCAAAAGCTTTTAACATGTTACTCGTACTGCATTAGGTATTTTTACACCATTTTTCAAGATGTTTTGGAATTTCGAAAGCAGTTTGCGACAATATTTTGAGGGACAACTTGTCAGTAGTGACAGACGAATACCAAGGTGTGTTTTACATTTGAATAATTTGAAAATTTCGAATTGATTTCAAAGAAGGAAACGTCTAAAACACCCTGAACTAAATACATCACTGATAAATTGAGACAGCGTAACAGAAATAAAATTCATTTTATTGACAGTACACAGATCTAACACAATTTAACTTCACGTTGACAAGAAAACCAATTTATAAATAAAATTCAGTATTAATCTACGTATTATTTGGACAACTGAACTCACCGCAATTTTCTATGACTTGAGATCTCATGGGAGCATCGCGACAATCGTCGAACCATTTTTCTATTGCCTCAAACTATCGGAATTGTATGGGATTGACCGCATCAACTCGATATCTTACTTCTCGCACAAATACATAGTCGGTTTAAAATGTTCCATGTTTACCAAATATTAACAGGCCGTAGTTGAAGATCATTTGCAATAAATGTTAGCGCTAAATAAAAGTCTTAATTATACATTTTTAATCAATCACATGAAAACAAGGACGATTTTAATTCATAAAAGATTCAAATGATTGATCTGTAGATTTTATGTAAATTAAAATCAGCGGATTCTTGAAGAATTGACCCAGGTACTTGTGGCAACAAGAACATTTATTGCAATGAAGTTTAACGTAGCCTTTACATGGAACAAACTTTTTGAGAAGGTACAGGATATGTCCCATTCTTGATTGTTTTAGTGCGTGGGCGTTGACAATTTTTTATGAACATGCGTACGTTCATTTTAAAAGTAAGACTTCGGTATTTATGTTTTACTTTGTTTCCACATTATGGTAATTAAATAATGTGCATGGTGTCGGAAAAGAAAACCCACTTTTATCCAGACATTATGTGGACTACGTGTCTTGTGAAACAAATTACTAGCTGGAACTAGAATCTGTTACATAGACAAACGTTAACAAGAAGACGTTGACGTTAGATACTAAGAAGGCTGAAAAGTGCTAAGCACGTTGTAAAACGATACATAGGCATCAATAGGGAAACTACATCACTGACCCAGCCTCGAGAAGGAAGTTTACTGCTTTGAAATGTTACATGACTTTGCGCTAATGACTCCACTTTCCTCTTTAAATCAAGAATGGTACTCATTTCTCAAAATACCTTTTGCTCAAAATGTCGTGAGTGATCCACATTATTTCTGAGCTTGAAGACAAGTTTTTTCAATAGCATAATTATCTATGAGAATTTGTGTGCCACAATTAATATTTTAAAATACGTGTTTTAGGAATATCAAAACAATTACTTTGCAACTATTCTGTAGTACTTGTATTAATTTTGCGTACATAAGGAACACGAGTCTATTTTTGACTAATTGTTCACATTAAAAAACACTTGTTTTTCACTATCATTGATATTCGACTATTACTGTATGTCAAAATAGTATTTGTTGTCCTAAGGAAATTGTGAATGCTGAAAGGATCTCAAAATGTGCCTTTGAAGAGTTCACAAAGTGGCATGATTTCATTTGAGTATTTTGCGGAGCTAAATCCATTTCGATCAATGCCGATTTTAATGGGATTTCCTCAGACGACATGACCCTCGACAGATAATTTACATGTTTGTTTCACATTACAATTTGTTTATTTCAGTAAATATTTGGGAAATGTTAGAAATCTCGAAAGAAGAACACATCTAATAGAGTGTAGCGAAACCAAACAAGCTCAGATCTATCAATGAATTATATCTATGGAGGAGATCAGAAAGTACAATGTAGACAAAATTTTACTTGCATTGAAGTGATATTTCACTTTGGGGCTTGTGACTCGTCAAAACTTCCACGATTTTCTTCTCACAAGTATTTCACGACACATAATAATGCGAGTTTTTAGCATCATTACATTGCTTTTCGAAATATTCTACTAATCATTTATGACAGTCAGATCTATCAGTTGAGGACTAGTTGAAAAAAAATCAGACTAATCTTAAATGTTTTGACTCTAATTCCTGTTTAAAAAAGTTTATTATTCGTAAAATAATGAAGGCTACTCTTCTTTTACCTCTTTATTTCAACTTGATATTCATTTTAATTTCTATAATTGACAACGCGGTTCAGTTATTCCTTATCATCAGCTGTCTTCAATTGTACATCACATTTAAGAGTGATGCGGCCCTCTTACGTCGCCTGCCCAATCTTAGCGTGCCTATGTTATTCCTAAGGAACAAAGGAGAATCTACTTAATGCTAACTGCGCAGTTAATTGGTAACATGCTAAATCGTGTGCTTAGTTCTGTGACTTGCATGAAACTGTAAAGGGTTAAAGGCAAAAAAATGTGCAAAATGATTTGCTCTACAAAATTACTAAGACAGCCAAAATACCCGACATCAAGAAAGTGGGCAAGTATCAGAGGAAAGGATCTTCCTATTTTGAATTTTTTTTGAAAAATATTACTGGCGATAAAGAAAAATTAGTACATGTGATACAATATTGCATCGATTGAATAGTCTTCTCTTAAAAATTTTCTCGAGGAAAACACATTTCTTTCCACCCACTTTCTAGATTCAAAATTATTCAAAAATAAAATAAACTCCACAACAAGCTTTTTGATGTTCTCTAAACCTTGCAAACAAAAGATAAGCAAGAAACTCATATTAATTTTCAAATAGATTTAATAATGATTCATCAATGTGGAATAAAGTACGTTAAAAGCGGATGCTTGGAGCCAAATTAACACGAATTTCTTTGCATTGTACTGCCGACTTGCTTGAAAAGTAAAAGTGAAAATGGAAGAAATTGGTTGGCGTTCGGGGAACTGTGTGTGACTGGTTTATAATCAAATGGGCTACTAAAGAAACTTAATGTGTGTGGTATTGCTTTGTGCCTCTGGTTTTGTTAGTTTGGTCTTAACAGGTACATACAGCTGTGGTCAGATAAAAAGAAACTAAGATAGAATATGGTGATAGCATCGAGTCACTATTTTAAAATGAAAATGTTTCAGAGCTGAAGAGGGTTGCGTTTAGAAAGTTATAAGTCATCGTCCATGTTTAGTCGGTTCAGTGAAGATCTTAAGTAATTGGCATTTCGCTTGCGCCTTTTTCCAAGATAAATAGATCCAATAGTGTTCCTGCAAAATAGGAATATATAAAATAGGTGCAAATGTACATAAAGCAAACAAGTGAAAAAAACGACGACTACACGGGTAAAGAGAGAAAAGACTGATAAAATATGTAATTGCAAAAAGATACAAAAGATTTAGAACTGGACATGCGAATGCATAAAGTGAAACTTTAAATAATTCCAGTTTGGCGATCTTGTTCTAATAAAATAACAGACAAGTTAAAAGACTTCTGATTTAAACAATGTATGAATGCTTATTCATTGAGCGTTTTGCCTTCCAAATACCGACACAGCCTGTGTTTCAAAATAAAAGAATCGGTTTGTAAGAATAATATGAACATTTAAATGTTCGGCCCTCTTCGCTGTTCAAAAAATGTTCAGGTGAAAATTGATGGCAAAATTCAGGTCACACTGTCAGTACGTCATTGATGTAAATGAATTTTAGTACAAAAAATTCTGCCCTTATTACCTGACGTTTAGAACATACTCCATGGTTGGGATCGGAGTGTCCTTCAAACAGCAGGCGTACTCTTTGAGAACCCGGGCTCCTGCTCCACTAATCACCTTCCAGCTGGGGTTACCCATCGATTCCTAAAGCAGATAGGTTAGAAATATGAGCAAATCTCTCGCAATAATAAAAAAAGAGTTTGAAATGTATTCAAGTCGTTGAGCTACAGACAAACATTTCAAAGAAAGTACAAGTTATGAAAGCAATCATTCCCATTCCAGGCGATGAACATTAGATCTAGTCTGCAAGAAATAGTCGAAAAAAGTAAACGTGCTAACATTACAAATATCAGGTAGTAAAAGTTTCACCTGTGGCTCATATATGAACCCATCCAGAGAATTGTGTAAATTTTTTCTTGAAATCGGTACATCACGCTTCTTATTGTTGGTATGAAA
>JBCAUG010027298.1:0-10424 GCA_038406175.1 Haplosyllis leylae
TCACCAGCCTACCCTGGCTGGACATTAATCATAAAGCACATTTATCATGTACTACATTTATCATTCTTATGGTTGTGCGCAACTTGGGATTCTAGCCCCTTTCATTAGCTGGCTTGCGTTAATTGTATCTTATGGGATATTTATGTTTGGATGCACGTGTGTTTCACAGTTTACTTCCACAGATAAGACATTAACGTGGTATCGGGAGAAATGGAGCAGAAAATACCACAGAACAACTGGTAAGGTGAACTACGATTTGTCTATTTCTAATTTCTTGTTATTTGCGAAAGATACTCCCTTGTATTTATATTTGAAAGCTGTCACTAGATGTTAAGTGAAATCTAATTCGTCTTGCACTTGATCAAATTCTGAGGACAGATGAAGCGATAATGCCAAAGCTTTTCGTTAAATTGAACTAAAACAATACATTTGCACGTTATTCTTGAGTTTAATCATTTTACTGAACATTGGGTGCTCAAATGCTTGTCAGTTTTTTTTTCTGATTCATAGCACGACAAAAACGTTCATATATTATTTGATATTACTAAAAGGTGTGTAACATTACACAACTTTGAAACACTTCAACCAAGTGCCCTGGAATCAATTGTTTCTCTAAGAGCAGTTTTGGATATGTTTCAACGAAAGTTTCTTCATAAACTATTTCAGTGTATCACTTGCGACATTACGTCACTAGTTAAGTAGTCAGACTAATTTAAAAATTGTATGTACTACTGTGAATGCAAAGAAGTTGTGTGTTTTGAATTCGGGCTTGACTTTGTGGCAGAATTCAGTTCCCAGAGATTGAACTTTCTCGGTACGTTCAAACCGAAAAGAAATACCGCATTTCTCTTTTACGCCCTAGCACTCAGGAGACAAGAAAGGGGTAAAAAGGAAACCAAAAAACCCTACAATGAACGTAAGCATATGAAAAGTTCACACAGTCTTAGTCTTTTTCTGTGAGATAAGGAGATGTTGGCTGAACGTTGGTGTATAATCTTCACTTAATCCTGCGCTGACATTATCAGTGTTTCTACAAAGAGTTTGAAAGAAAACGAAACTGTTTCATAATTTTTAAAGCAAAGACAAAGTGTGTTTAATTAATGTAAATCTTTGCTAGTAAAGATAACATTTAAAGCTCATTTACGATTGAATTTAACTCCGACCACTTCGAAAGAGGACATGAACAGAATCACTTCGTTGTGGTCCTACATATGTTCGTTGCCTCTTATTCACCATACATGTGTAGCTGTTATCTTATCAAAATTCTTTCCAGCCAACAATTAGGTAATAAGTAACACGTAAACAGGAGGACAATGGTTAAGACTTAAAGTAGAATATCCACTGGTGATTTCTCTGTGAAGGGGGATCCTTCCAAGAAAACGACATCAAATGTTATTTGTCAGAAATGGATTCTGCTTTTGGTAAATTTGATTGATATTCTATGATTCCTAAAAATGATTTTATTTCTTTTACTGCAAATTTGGATTTGAATCCTTGATCAATCCTGCTGAGAGATGGGTTGGACTGCTTGTTTCAGATAAACACCTCGAATGTGTAAAATTAAACCCACATGAATTGAAAGAATAGTTTTTTTTTATATTGGAGTTATGTGTCCGTTCGTAAAAAGAAAATCTTAGTAGATCTCGATGGCTATGATGGTCAAAGAATTCGGTAATTGCGCAAACGGCAAATCCTCAACTTCTTCAGGTTCCTCAGAGAATCATGAACTTTCATATTTGGAATCAGTAGCAATATCATTGGAAACATAACATTATTTTATGTATTGTATGAACACTATACCTTTCCAGCATCTCTGAGGAAGACTTAGAAATGAGAATATTAAAAGTTTCCAAGCATTTTGTCTGAAGACATCTTACTTAATAAAATATTCTCTATCCCTTGGTGGGGAATTGCAGTTAAAACAGACGTTTTCACCAACTTACCAAGTGATAACCTATTACTGCGAGGTATCAAATAATCAATATGCCTTGTTATTCTCATAAATTAGTTTCACAAACTGTAGTATCAATACGGAAAAACCTAATAATGCTTTTCATTCATGTTAGTATCCTTATTATGTAGGTTAAGCGATTGGAATGTATTTTTGGCAGTTTTCTTACGGTTCCGGCTTCCTCCTTACGTTGTAATGTTCCATTTTTTTCTCATTGAAATAAATTGGATTGGCAGAATTCCTGAGATGTAATTGCGGTTTTCCGATCTTTGCGGTAGGCTGAGGAAACAACTAGATTTTACACCTTGCTGCTCACTATTTCTTACATGGACAAGGTTTCCGTTGAGGAAAACACTAATTATCTGCAACGAATTTACAATATTGATTATCAATGATGGAATGCAAAGTTCTTCATCTGGTCTTAAAGTTGAGTTAAAACAATATAGCCTTACAGATGCAAAATTCAGTATTCGGTGCAGTAATATAGCTTTATTACTTTCTAATATCGTCCTGGTGCAGCAAAAGACTTCGTTCACTTGATCTAAATCTTATCTTTGATAGCTGGGGTTATTGCTCTGTGACCATAATTTGTGTTACTTCCAGGTTGTTAAACGGCTCTGGGATTCAGAGTGAAGGTCTTATTAAACCAAGTTCCCGATCAATGCTTTTAAGGATAGCGGTAAAGACACTATGCCTGGATATGAATGTCTGGATTGCATGTCTCAATAACTAGGACCTACGCAATATTGAAAATTGTAAACGTTTTGTTTTGTTTTGAAAACGTCACAACGATAACTACAAGACGCCTTTATTTCATATATTATCGAGATTGTGGTGAGCTGGCTGCCAAGTGTGATTTTTACAAATGTAAAATATAAATTAAGCACTGGATGTGGCCCAAAACCGTTGCGTCAATGCATTGTTAATAAGACAGCCTTCTAGTCGAAGGTCCGCTGTTGTCATGTCAATGGGACGGTTGAGGCGAAGCGGGGGGTGGGGGGTGAGGATGAGGTCGGGGTAGCGTCTGTGTCTAACAAGGGGCATGGGATGGGTGGAGTCGGGGTCGCTCTTCGCCTGATGAGGGTATAGGGCTGGGATCGCTATCCCATGATGCAATAGACCTGGAATGGGGAGAAGAGAGATGTCCCAATACCGTGATCCATTGTGTGATGGGACTGGACTCCCCGCCCTTCTAAACAGACAGACACGACTGAAAACATTACCTTCCCGCAAACTACTTATCCAGGCAGTAAATATATATACTCAAGGGTATTACAGTACTTAATCGAGTAAAAAATATATTTATGAGAAAAGAGGTGACAATATGATTGAGTGGGACTGTGATTGACTGGTGTTGTGACTGGATTTTCAGTTCATTCATGTTTGTGTTTTATGCCACAAGATACTTGTGTCTTTTAATGATGAACATCATGCAATCACAAGTAACTATTTGGTGCAATGCTCACAGTGTTTGACTCACAAACAAGAGACCATGGACTTTAGTTTTCGTCAGAATTGCTTGAAATTTGGTCAATTTAATCCAATTAAACCTGATTCAAACATGTAGGACGATGTGTACATTGTTCTAATTTCACTCATTTATTAAATATTCTATTCTCAGTACTTACGTGATGTAAAGTATCCTGTGTTGTGTTTCTATGACAACGAGTAGTATTAGGGATACTAAATCAAATATAATATGTGGCCTCACCGGGAATAGGACTGTCCCTCTATTCTATGCAACGCATACGAAATTCTCACAACTAGGAAATTTTCACGTTAATTCATGTCAAAAGACTCTATAATTAATATAAATTACATGGCTAAAAACCTGTTTCGTTTCAATGTCAGTGATGAATGAAAAAGAGTTTTTGCCAAAGGTAAAGTAAAGACGGGATCACAAACAACAGAGAATATTTTAAGTCTTAGCACACAGCTGGTAGAAAATCCGGCAGAGCTTAAAGTCAAGATATCGCACTGAAAACTAAAGTTCAAACGGTATCTTTTCTGCACCTTTTACGAAAATCCTGCTACATATTACTGAAGAACTCATTAACATCAATGCCTTTTTACTTACACAAGTTATTTTTGGGTACTAAAATAATTCAACCACCTTAACTACTTGTTTTGCACTGAACGGTTACAAAATATGTCCAATGTTTCTTTGAATTAATATTCTGTGTAAGGTTAACATGACACTCACTGACAGGTGTTCTGCAACTATATTAAACATTATGTTGTGTTTTAAATTAAATCTCCGCGTTTTGTTGTATTTTAACCATTCACAATTACCGGCTTAATATTGTCGTACCATCTTTTTTATCGATTCTTTGCTAATGGACTGGAAACATGAACCCTGTTCTCTTTGTAGTTCCATTTCCAATGCTGTGTTGGTAACGAGTCAAAATTCTTTATGAGTTTGTTTTATGTTAATTGTCCTTCAATGGGAAGTTACGTCTGTGGTAACAGAACCCATATATTAAACTAACAAGAATTTAAGTACGGAGAACGGCTATTACTGTGAAGATATGGATTTAGAAACAATTAACAGTTGTAAATGTACATCGGAAATTACGAGACATTTCTTCTGATTGTAATAGATATACGCAACGTCATTTAAAGAATACGTCTTTTGTTTTAATCATCTTCTTGGCATGGCTAATCTACATTCGAGTTTTAGTGAAAAGACATGGTTGCTCCTATTGTCAAATCGAACGATTTCCGTTTGCCACAAGACAATACGTGTTATTTTAAAACATCAGAATAGTTAATAATATAGATCAATATGTAAATTCTCTTCAAAACATCTTTCGGTCGAGAGAGAACCAAATGCATAATACAACTAAGCAAATAGGTAACATAGACATGAAATAAACAGTTACTATCATATTCGGAAGAACCCAATTACACCTGATGTAATGCAATGTGGCCAATGAAGAACTAGTGGAACCGGCGCCAGTGGTAGTAACAGTTGTAGAAACGAGTGGCTGGAAGTGCACAGTGTCTGCAAGGAACCTGTAGGGCGAGTGGTAACTAGCTCCTCGAGTCTGTGCGCTCGTCTGTACTCACGATATCTACTCACTCACACGGTGAGTTGTGTCAAACCGGACGTTTCTCATTTACAAGTAGATTGGCTCGGGAAGCAATCGCTGAGACCCGTAAAGGCAATAAATCGCCCCGCAATTGTGGTCGATCGAACAACACGGCAAGGGATTACGCCTGTCCACTGGAGCTGATACGATGGTTTATTAAAATAAAAAATGAGGAGCTAGTGGACGAATAATTTTGCTTTTGGAATTTTACTTTGTGAATGGGGCTTGAGATCTACAGGTGTTTACAAGTGCTTATTGTCCTCATGCAAATAGGTGAGTATTTCATTAGAGTTTAATTTTAATGGTTATGGAGAAATGATTTTGCTCACTTCCAGTCATGTCTACAACGGGAAAATACACGGTGCTGACAGGCAATTAGTATTCACCACAATTTGCAGACTAAACTTTGGTAACAAAGAATGAAATGCAATTTTTTGAGTCGTAGACAAGAGGAGGCTTGAGACTTTGTCTACTATACCAATACACAAGAATTAGGAGCAGAATACAGTAAATCCCCACTAAAACTGTACCCCAATCTAATACCTGTGTTTGCTTTTTTTTATTATATGGCCCTGCATTCATAAAGGCCGTGCTGTGATTGGCTGGCTGAAAAGGTTGCACCACACTATCATATTAAGTGAAAACTGAGATCGGTTGAAAAATAGTTGTACACGATGTATAGTCTTTATTAGCCAATTAAGGAAGTACAATTAAGTTCACCAATCCCATGTAATACAATGAAGTTTCTTATTACAATGAAGGAGATGAAGAAGAAAATGAGTACCGAATGCTTTCCAGAAATTTGCGTGCCAATGTATGAAAAAATCTTGCCATCATCAAAAACCATTGCTTGATTTAGGTCAGTGTTCCTGGGTTACGTATTGCGACAAGACGGCAAATTGCCGACAACTCACATCTGTGAAGACACCACAGACGGATGAATCGGAATAACGCGTGTCAATTTTAGTAATTGAATCAGGCAAATTGTCATATTAGGAAGTGATATAATCTTGCTAATTTCATTCAAGTCTCTTGTGAGTCGAGATTTAATTATAGAAATTGATGCGGGGCCCCGAGTTTGATTTTATAATATTACGAGGGGCAATGATGGATGCGCCAGTACAGGAGGATACGTTTCCCTAGAGGCTATAGTTAAGCTCATTAGAAAACCTCTTTTCTTTATTATATCAAAAGAATGGTGCTTCACTCTTCGTTTATTAATTGCTGCCTTTTAAAAGGAGTGCATTGTTGGGCTTTTTCTTGTATTTCCGGCTTGGGATGACGAAAGACTTCACAAGAATCGTATTTTCGAGGTCAACTCTGTGTAAACTAAAGTAGATCTAATCTCGATATCATGATCCCAATTTACGAAGGAAAGAAGGGCGACAAGTGAAGTATTTTTGTGTGATGCGCAGATGGACATTTGGCCTGACAGTTCAACATTTTCTCTGACATACCATGTTAACTGGTACATTGCACTGATCCATTTTACAAATGCATTATAGTTTCACCACATTGGGCATCTCGGTGCTTTGGACACCCTTGTGAGTTCTATATCCTCATTCACATAACTCAAGACGATCAAATATTCTTTTCGGAATCGAACCTGTCTTGAGTCACGCAATGTATATTTCAATCTGGATGACATATAGCCTTATGTATTGACTTACAAACCTTTTTCGCCCACGGCGTAACTTTCGTGCTGTATTCAAACAAAGAGTCTTGGAGGAAAAGAGCAAAGGGACCAATGCAATGGCACGAAATATTCCAATTCTTCCTCACGTGCCTGTGGGATAGTGGCTTTAATGTTGAACACGGAACTAAAGCCAGGCTGTTTATCAGGTTACCTCTGTTTTCAGGATTTTTTTTGTTTTGATACTCGAGAACAAAATAATTCTTACTACCTGACAAGGTATTGAGCTTCCCTAGTATCACAACAAAACTTCAATAGATTCATATTCCTTACATGTACGATTTTATTGCCAACACGAGGCGTATACTCATTGCGAACTGTTTGTGCGCTAAATGCTTTAACAATAAAAACTGATTAAATGATTAAAACTAAACTCAGAGTTGGCAATACATTTGTATAATGTTGACAAAAGGACAGTTAAACAATCATTTTGATGGCCTGGTGATGGTCCCCAACACAGATGTGAATAGGCCCAGAGTTCTGACCAATAAGGTTAAGCCATAACATGCAAACAAAAGTAGCTTGTGTTAAATAAACTTGTGACACTATATTTGGTCTGGGGGGAATTACTTATTTGTGACTGAGTAGAAATGGGCCGAGATCAATGAATATTTAAGTGCATAGATGCACCATATTACAATGTATCATATCTATGATAAATATTTAAAATACTGTTTAGCCACCAACCTCAACCAATGCATGTACTTAAAATAAAAGGGAAATCAAACTTGTTAGAGAAATAATGAAAGTCATAATTTCAAACAATTTAATGATAATAACGATTGTAAATTTTTAATGACGTTTTACTACTATCCTCGGTGCTCACGCTCAAGCTCAAGCTGTCAAGTATGAATATTAGATAGGATTTATCACAGTATATGTTCAGGTAATTGGATACAATTGACATGGTTTGTTTGATATTGTAAAGCTATTTGATGAAATATGTACATCGATGCTGAACAAGTGCCGTTAATTCTACGTACCAATTATTACCATCCGCGTATGGGGGTAGTTAATAATTTCAGTCAGGCCTGTCTGTTTGCCTGTCTATATGCCTTCTATGACTTCTGAAATACTGGGCCTAGGAACTTTATTTTGAGTAGATCTATGCAGATGCATCCTGACCGTACGTAGGTGTAGTTTGAATTTTAAGGTCATTGATCTAGGTGAATGTACAATGAGTAAAATCTGACTGTTTTCCTTTCATTTCTGCATGCATGTACTCCATCACAGACGATATATAAACAGATACTGCAGTGCCTTATGAGCCTATCTGCCAGTTACTTTGCAGCAGCCCTAGTGGCAGTGAGACTCAACTACAAATCAGTCACTAAATCATGTGTATTTCTGGACACTCGATTGAAAATACTTCACATCTTAGAACAATAAATTTTTATCTAGATTAATCAATCCTGTGCTTAACATCCCCTAAATATAACTGAGGCATTTCTACTTCACAATGTTAACTGTTCCAGATAGCACAATATTTATGTACAAATGCTTCGTGACATCTGACCCATATTTAGGATAACCGAGCATTACTGTTGCCAGGTAGTTTGACAGCAAGATTCAGCTGGCTGCACTCTCTGTTTGTGTATCATCTGTGATTCCACTGATGCTTGCTGAAAAGATTAAGGTCACTTGAATATAATTTTTTTAATGTCAAGGTCACAGGAAGGGCAAATGAAAGGAGATTAATTTTCTGTCTGTTTTATTTCTTTTCCATCTCTGTGTGTTAAGCAGATGGTATGCCTTCAATGTAAAGGTATTCTTGTTCAGCGACACACTTCATGTACAGTAGTTTTGATGGTAATACTCATACAGGTCTGATTTGTGTGGATGTATCTAGTCTGCAAAGTAATACTTTGTTTTTAGCGCAACTGTTTGCATACAATGCTGTGCTTTACAGATTAAAATTGAAGTATGAGAGAAAGTCCGAGATTTCGGTCTAATTATACTCTTTGTCTCATTTGGAAAGAAAGTCCTCCGAGAAAAGTCGTTTTTCGTGAATACTTAAGTGTAAAAAGTCGTTCAGGGAAAAAGCACAATACAACATTTTAAACGACAAGTTCCAAGAGCTGTGCCATAAACGCACTTTCAAACTCCTGATATTTGCATTTTGCATTGACAAAGAAAATAAAAACTTCTAGGCCAGTCCATTTGAATAGCTCCTTCTTTGTTCGCATTTAAAAGGGCACTCACCTAACGGTCCATTATACATGTAATATGGTTCTGGTGGAGGAAAGCGGGACGTACATAATCCATGGCTTATTGTCATGAATCGAATATTTGGTCAGAACACTCGAATATTGCCTTTTTATACAAATTGTCTGGTGTTTGTAGGCAAGAGAAATAATCAGTTTACTAATTGCTGAAATTTTGGCTGGGGAAGTTTTACTTTGGAGCACTGCAGACAAAAAGGAGATCTTTTCTTGAAATGTAACTGCAAGTTTACAGGTATTGATTACAAAAATTTGAGAGTCACTTAATAAAAGTCAAAACGTATGTGGAAACGTGTTATTAATAAACACTTGAAAACCCCTACAAATTTCTCAGTCCGAAAAAAATTAACTTTGAACAAACAGGGTTTTCAAAATGCTTAATCTCTGATTTCCTACCACTTGATGGGAGATATATAAGGTCTTGAAGCTCAAGCATTTTCACTGTAAATATTCACTTACTTTACGTCATATTAGATCTATGTATAACCGTACAGAAATGTTGTAAGTTAACTTTATTTCCTCTCCTCCCAAATATACACTGAATACTACAGTCTACCAAGAGTGCCTGTACTTCGCAGTGATCAGTTGAAAAGTTCGGTGAACGGATCAGCAGTTGGCCAGTCCATTACTGTGCCTCGTGACGTTTTGTCATATGATGCCACTTTAGTTAAAACCGTGTGATTTGATTTGTTCATTTCCTGCTCCTAAAAACAAGATTCTTATTTTCGAATCCTTAGGTTATCTAATTCCTGGATCCAATATCTGTTGATGGATGTTTTGAAATTACACAAGAGATATTTAATGTAATGTGACCACAGGACAAAGAGTTACCAATTTGGAAAAGTGCTTACATGCTCCAGTAGCAGATACCACTGACCTGTTGGGGGTTCTGTGCTGTGCATATTTGAAACCTCATGAGGCAGCTTTTCCAGCTGATATACTTGGCAAATTTGATTGATCATGGGTGATTTTGGCAGCTTCACAGGCATAGTCATCGACAATGATTTAAACTCTGCGGGACGTCGGCAACTCACTTGATCTTGAAGTCAATTGATCAAACGATTTCGGTTCACTTCCCCTGAAGCAATGAATTCCTATTGAAAACACCTAAATGATAAGCTATATACTGATTATTTGATATTCAATGCTAGTTATGACTAGTTTTGCTACTATTATTTCTCCAATGGCATTTCACTGCGGAATATGGTATCAAATATTCCACTGCCATGAACTCTTTCATGAATCTGCATTACTGTGATCACTTTGGTAAAAACAACATAAGCAAATTTAATATAGGATACAAAGCATGTTCATTGCAAGTAAATACAGGTCGGGCACGGCTAAATCGAACACGGTTAATTCGAAGTTCCACTTAATTCGAAGTTTCAGCCAAGTCTTGAACACAGCCCCTATCTTTTCAATGTTAAAAAATACTGTTAATTCGAACACGGTTAATTCGAAGTTCC
>JBCAUG010027309.1:0-10423 GCA_038406175.1 Haplosyllis leylae
CAAGAGGCCGCCGCTCCCCAATCCAGGCTGGCTTGCAAAAGGAGGGGCCGCATTTTCAGCGGCACCACATATATTTGAAGTTGAAAGCGGTTGTAATTGCATTCAACTGATCCTTATATAATCCATTTCAAAGCGATAGAGGCTGCCGCGGGGGGGGGGTGGTGGCAAGCACCTGCCCTAGACCCTGTACAAACAAGTCATAAAATTGGCGGCCGCATAAAATTGTTGTTTCTTCTCGTCTCCATCGGGGGATCGTGGGGAGGGGGGGTTGCAGTTGGCGCCCCCTCTGGGAAATCCATCACTGGTCTCCCCAAACTCATTTGCATAATCTGGCTCACTCTTTTCCACACTCTTTTTGGTTTTGCCTTAAAAGGCCACACGATGGTCAATCAATAAATTCTACTAAAGACTTAAAACCTAGAATGACCCCAACGGTGATAGCCTCACCTTTACTCAAGGCATACCCTAATTTGAATGTTTGCTTATTTTTTGGACCTCCCGCCTGAAACTTCGAAACTTCACTCCAACATTCTGGACCTTCTTTGTCAGTGACAGTTACACAAGAGACAGAGACGCCCTTGTTCGCACATCCCGTTTGTTTGAGCTTTTACAATAGATCTAAGATTACTGGAACAAAATCAACTCAGATATACTTTTTAATTTCACATGGCAATAGGTTACAGTTTCGAAACCTAGACTGCATAGCTAATAATTAGTTACCAACTGTTTGCAAATGTGACTCACATGATTAAATCCATTCAGGGAATGAAGCAAACTGTTGTTACCACTGTTAGTTTATGACATCTACACCCTTGTATTTTGTGATGTTTTAAGGTGTTTCATTTTGTTGACGGTAGTGAATGATTCTCTGGCAGTTGCCTGGAGATGTCGGATACTATTAAATTTGTGTAATATGGAATTTAAATTGCAATTTATTCTTTTAATCAACATTATTGGGTATTTGCAGTTTTTATTCACTGAACAGTGTTAGGTCTGCTGTTCATTAAGCCATCTTTCCATTTTATCCAGATTTGTGTTCATCCACTTGACGTTAGAGTTGCATTTCTCCAGGGACTGTTGAAAAACCCGGGTTGCCCCTCCCAGGCTGTCTTTGTGATCCGATATGAAATCTTTTATCTAAAATAAGTGACAAACTGGATTTCCTTTATCCAAACATACAGTTTTTTAAAGTTGATAGGTAGTTAATCTGTGTGAAATATTCACAGGATAATCCATTAAATTCACTAGAGTCCCAGTTGAGTTCTTCTTGAATTTTGGCACAAACTAAAATTTCTTGAGGGAGCACTGTTTTTTAGCATTACAGATCAAACGAATTTTGTTTAATTAACTACTGCAAGGCACATGTATCTGGGAATAGAATCAGGATATTAATTTCACTTTACCTGTTGACAGGCATATTCTGTGTTAAAGTTAGATGTCACTGCTTCCACAATATCAGACATTGCGAACAGGACTCCAATTCTAAAAATATTTAAAAGAACATTGGAAAATTGGACAAAATAATCAATTGCTTTGTGTTAAATACCTTACAAAGAAAGCCTGGATACATTTAGTGCCACTTACAGGGAGTAAAACGATTCAATAAACATATCTTTGTGATTGAACCAATGATCATAAATTTTCAGCATTACTGTCAATGATGACTGATTTTGTCCAGTTCGTCTCGTTTATCTAATTCAATTAAAATCTTTTCCTTTCGGATAAAATTTGATAGCACAGCCGTCACTCACGTTTCGGCGAAATTAGATTTGACGATGTCCCATACAAGGTAACTTCCCACGGGGTTCTCTGCAGCGAAAGTATACACGTAGTGCACATCCTGCTTTCTAATGTATGTCGAATTCATCACCAATTGCAAATATCTGAAACAAAGATTTCCAGCGCTTTTAGTTACATAGCCCCGTCATGATAACTCTTTTAGTTTCTCTATTTCGGGTATTTTTCATCTATACAACTAGGTGATATTCATTTTGAGTGTCGTCTTGACACGGCGTTATAGCTCTAACAGCCAATCAGCACGTTTTAATAAGCTACTGCGTGTTCAAACAGAATATCTACTTGTGTACAATATCCCTCAGTTAAGGCCTTTTCACACTGACTGCGGCAACGGCAACGGCAACGGAAAGAATGGATTGTATTGGACCCAATGGGTTGCCATTACCTTTGCCGCAGGTCTCCATGTTAACACTTCCATAAGGTCTAATGTAACCTATTCCTGATGGAACAAATATTTGAGTTTCCGTTGCCGTTGTCGCAGCCCGTGTGAACATGCCTTTATGTAATGCATAATTTTAGCATTTATTCAGTAACCCACAGGAAAGGGCAAACGTACGGATGGTGCAGGTAAAAATTGTACATCCGACACACAGACACACAACCGTACAGAACGTTGCAACTTAAATATTAGAGATTAATAATGAAGTTGTACTTGTGTAAAATCCAAGGTGTTTGTGAACAGGACATCCCAAACAAAAGCTTGATCTTTTCATGGGCTAAAGTTTCCTTCATGTATCTGTTGAAGGCAAATTCCCATTCTTCATATCCACCATGTTTTATTCCAGAACAGTAGGCTGAGGCTCGTACATCTGGATTTACTCTGAAGGTGAAAACGCAACACAGATGAGCAATGAATAGTGAACCTAGTATTTCTACCTATCATTACACAAGTTCATTTGATTTTGTTTAGTTAATTTGAGGCGAGTAAAATCAAACAATACACACTTTCCGTAACCATCTGGATCTTGCATCCACCGACTGTAAATGGCTGAAGCTTCATTTTGACAGCCTTGGTCACCATAGGTACATAATTGTCTTGTCAACAGTGACCTCAGCTTCCTAAGAAATAAAATCATGTCACTCTACGTTTTTAATGAAGGAATTTTCAGCCATTTAGATGAATCAGACGAATTTAACGAAAAATGACTGGTGAATGAATTTGGATATCATAGAAAACACTTCAGTCGGGGGTTTTCCCAACCACATAATACAGGCAATATTGACGTGAGACACTTTCTTGTGTCAAAAGAAAAAAGTTTAGTAATAAAATGCTGCCCCAGTGAGCATTGAACCTTGGACCTTTGTCATTCATGCTGGATTTTTTTCAGGTAGAAAAAGCCTCTGATGTCAATTACCATTTTTTCGAATTTCAGCTATTTTGTAAAAACCTGAGTTCAATGGCTGGAGTGGCTGACTGCTATGCAAGTGGCCTGGATTTGACCCTGGTCAACTAATTTTTTGTTAAGTTCTTCAAATTAGACGAGAATTATGAAAAACTCGAGCAACAGCACTTGTTGCGGATGAGGAAGAAGGTAATTGATTTCACTGTTGGGAGTTGATGGAAGTACTCTTCAAATTACTCTGTCGGCCAAACACAATAGACTTTGGCTGTCGCTTCAAAATCAATACAATCATGTAAAATAGCCGTGTAAATATAATAAATGATTTTTGTCGGACAGCTTACCTTTTGAGGTGAGAATCTGTCTGACTGGTAGACGAACCTCCAATCTGATCATAAGCCGGTTTAATTTGCTTTACCATAAATCTCTAAATTAAAACGCAATTATTAGTGTTTTGTATAGTTGCCCTTTTCACTGGTTGGATTTAAACTGCACGAATGAGTTGAGTACTTCGCAGATAGATTATTTGGGTTCTATTTCCAGGACTCAATAGCCTCTACCAGCTTCCTCAGGGATCCGTGCCCAGAACTTGGAACATTGTCCTTCGTCACCTTGAAGGAAGATTCGTCAATTCTTCTGACAAGTTCATAAATAGTTACCACCCGCTTAAGTAGTACGATGGGAAAGTAGTGTTTATATAAGCGTGAGTCTCTTTGTTCACAGGTGGGGGGGGGGGTAGCACAGCTGGGGGGATACGCTGGGTTGGGATGGGGTACCCCACCCGGTGGAGGCAACCCCCCCCCCCATCGGGATAGGACAGCAGAGCAAGCACTTGTTATGCAGCGGGCTGTATGCCTCTTTCCTGTTTTGTAATGGCTCTCCATGAGAATTTTTCAGACTTCAATTAGAATTCTGTGCGTCCAAAGGACGGTCAAATGTTCTCACAGAAAACCTTTAGAAAATTGTTTATAAACCAGTTAGAATTGATAGATATTCTTGAAAGATGCTGGTAAAGAAAGGATATGGAATTCCTTTTTCACTTGATATGTGAGATTTGTCACTCGGACTTCGGTTCCTAATTGCGCTTCGTTGTGGAAAAGCATAGATCTAACAAATTTAACAACGTCTGGCGGTATTTTTAAACTATAACCATTGCAAACCTCGAATGAACGATGTAAGCCAGTTGTACTGAGCATTCCTTTTATGTAATCTAAGTTATTAGTTGCAGAATCCCAAGGGAGAAAATCTATTTCATTCTGTAGATAAGTTGTCATCTCCAGAGCTAGTAGTTGATCTATCATACTAGACCTGGAATTAGAAATTTAATAATCCTCCTTATTTTAACTTGTGATAATTGACACTTTTTACATAATACCATTTAAAAGGGAATATTGATTACTTTTTGCGTTTTTTCTCTTGCATATTTTAAATTCAGGTAATGAGACAGACAAACTGAGATAAACGGAGAAACGTACCTGGTTATCTGGAATGCATCATCTAACAACTGGGCTCTATTTTTTACTGGAATCACCTATGTAAACAAATTGTATCTTTTTTTTTTACGAAATTCACGTGTCGTGGGAAGATGCAACATTTTAAAAGTGATCTTTTCGAAATGAGAATAAAAAGTCATTATATTTTGGCATAGAGTGCTGCTCACTCACCTGATGGTTAATTTTCAATTGTTGTATTATGTTTTCCCAGGTTTCTGTATCATAATTCACCCTATAATAACCGAATTGCCCGATGTTCCCAATGATCCATTTAATGTTACTTGGCAAGTTGGCAATGTGCACTGAAATGATGTTAATTACTTGAATTGTGAGAATATGTAAACAGAGGACACCCATTTCCATTAAATGGCCGTACCTTTAATGATTTATCAACCCTTTATACATATATGTTTATTGGAAAGGTATTTTGGTAGTATTGACATGAAACGACAAGAATCGCCCAGTTGTGTCAACGTCTGAGGTTTCTATAAATCTTTGTTCTTTCGTCTTTATTGTGTAACAGGTTAATAAATCAAGTGGAGGCCTGTGTTTGATCTCCTGTGGAAACCAACTGGTTGCAGTCAATTCTGTGTATGCAGTGTATGGCTGTACCATTAGCACAACTCCTTTGTGGTCATGTACTAATTAGACCCCAATCATGCCACTACCCTCCTGCCTTGTCCAATCAGTAATCTGCTGTCACATGGACTAGTTTAAGGGACCAATCAGACCCCCTCCCATGTGATCCATGGTTATTTTGGACCAATCAGACAGGGAGTGCAAGTGCTAAGGTATGAGTGTATTCGTACCTGCACCCCTCCTCTGTAGAGCTAAAATGTGCAGCTCCAATGTGTTGAAGATGATTCCAAACTAACTTGGTCAGTTCCAGTACCTCCTTCTTGTGAGGAGAGTAGCCCAAGATGTAAGGGACTCTAGGTGCCCCTCCTGATCTTTGGGGGACTATTTTGTAAGGTCTACTTTGTATGCCTGTGGTTAAGCTAGCCTTATAAAAGAGGCCTGCATGCTATAAAAAGTAGGACTATGAGAGTAACCACTAGACTATTAAGTACCATTAGCTACACAGGAGGAACAGGTAGAGGAGTGTAGTCATACTTGTAACCCTCCTCCTGGACTCAATAGAACATGTCTCAGAAAGCATTTGAACATATTGAACATTTTAGGTACTCTTCAAGAGTCCAGGAGGGTTGAGGCCTCACAGCCCTGCTATTTATGCAACCTGTTATAGTGTTGGTAGTAGTGTACTTAGAAGTAAACATTTATCTATTCTACTGAAATTGCTTGAATTATGTCTCAGCGACTACACACCTGTTGCATTTCAGCTGTATTTCAAGCTGTTTGTTTGCTGTATTTCCGGCATTGAACTGTATTTGAACTTTGATGACAATGTATTGTGT
Source organism: Haplosyllis leylae (assembly GCA_038406175.1). Classification (NCBI taxonomy): domain Eukaryota; kingdom Metazoa; phylum Annelida; class Polychaeta; order Phyllodocida; family Syllidae; genus Haplosyllis; species Haplosyllis leylae. The sequence goes on from JBCAUG010027309.1 coordinate 6,046, forward strand.
GTCAACTGTCTAGTGTCTAGTTGCTAGACTTCAGTATGGCTTATTACTGTCTTGTGTTGTAAGACCAGTCTGCCGAATCCTTAGATTTTCCAATTAATATCTACATAGTAGCTGCTAGTTTGTATTCTTCCAGTGTGAGTATACCCAGAATTTTCAACTGCTGTTAGATCTAGATACTGGTGATCCAGAGTGCCACCATTCCTGCAACAAGTAGATGTCACCCAGTTTGGACCCAGTGGATGAATAGAACATCCGTGATTAACTATTGTTCCCCCCTGAGAGAAGAAGCCCATTGCTCCAGTTGCTGACTGGAGGGTATTGACAGAGCAAAATCGGTGACAATTGCATTGACTCACATAGTTATCCGTTATTATGAATATTTCATATTTTCGAGTTAACTTGTCAATGGCATTTTATGTTCCATTTACATCTGTGATTAGTTCAACATGCCGAATTTCGATAGAACGAATGATTGCAATTTGAGTAATGGATAATATCCTGGCTGGAGTGAATTATTTTTAATAATTCCACGATCAGGCAGGATGTTATCTAATATAAAACATTTTGAGGGCTGGAGAACCCCTATAGAATTCACTTTGGTTGGCCTAACCTTCTGTTCCATTATTCTGTGATTAATGTTCAGAATCACTCACCACTGAATGGGTCTGTTAAGGGTGTCCTTACTCATATCCCTGTAGTGATGGAATTGCCAATTTGTCTTTTGAAGACTGGGGGATGGCCCAGAAAGTCAGGGGAGCAAAGCCAATAACAATAGGCAGAGGACAGCCACTGTGACACGGAGTGAGCAGTGACCTCCTTTAGCATTGAGTTGGCAGGGCAATCACATACATCACTCCGTTCTTCGAAGTATTGGCAATTTTAGATTATTTTTTTAACTATGAAGGAGTATGAGCTTCTGTCTGAAATTTTTATTGCATATTGTCTGGATCTGTATCTGACTGTGTACCAAACGATTAATCATTTAAATGAATATTTATGGGTGAAAAAATTCATTGAAGTTGGGTAATTTTTGGATTTAGCAGGACAAAAACCATCACCAAAAAGAAGGTAAAAATTACTGAAATTCATACTAAAATGTATTCAAATCAGTGTAAAGGTTAATGAAATGGGTTGCTTTTGATGTTCTCTTTTGTTTGATATGTTACAAGCCAGGTTTTGTAGGAATTTTCATTTTCAGACTGGAAAGTGCACTTTTTGGTGCACCTGGGTCAATGCACTCAGGATGCCACAAATTCAGTGGCAGGTGTCACTTTCTGAGAGGGAACAATAGCCAAGAGACTGTTGTTTCCTCTCAGATAATCATGCCTTCTCTGAATAGACAACAGCCCTTAAAATTCGATTGGAGAATTCTATTCGCTGTAGGACATTGTGGAAAAAGATTAGAAGGTGATGGCATCTGGTTTTGTTTTTGTGCAAACTAACACAAATGTATGGGGATATATCTGCTCCATTCATGAAGTCCCATTTAATTTTCAAAACCTACGTCATTGACCAAACAGTAAACTGTAATCTACAAACTTTCCCCTTATGATTTATTTGTATTGAAACACTTCCACAGATATTCAAAAGAATGGCAGATGTATGTTGTAAAGAAGTACCTTAAGAATCATAAAGTGAACAACATGTTTTGACTTACCATCAGATTTTTGCATCCACAGGAGATCAGGGCTTGTCCACCGTATGTTTGCATCTGTCGTGTATGTGAAGGGTATCATCCATTTGTAGCTGTTCATTGATAGAGAAAATGCATATTTGTACTGATCAGAATTAGATATATTTAGCGGTTGTTTATTTTTTGAATGCATTGGTTTGATAAGCTACCTTTAAAACACCATGGACTCATTCAAAAATACAGTGTTAAGATAACTTTAGTATTTGGTATAATTCAAATCAATTTTACTCAAATGTAGACGGGTATTTAGGATCTGGCTCTTTCGTATCATCCATCAGGAAATGTTTCTGTGAGATTTGTGCACTTCTACTTTGTCTGTCGACGTTAACTGTGACAACAGGATATCCCATCTGTAGAACCCATGTGTCCATCACTGCCGGTACGTTGATGTCACTTCCTTCCGTTCTTGCTTGATTTTCCAAAGCCTTCCAGAGGCCAGTGTGATTTGTACTGTCGTGGGCATAGTCATTCAGGTAATTCTGCAAAAATGTGAAATGAGAGACCTTTTTCTGGAAATGTCCACGTTTTTCTGGCAATTTGCACTAAAAGGCTTTCAACATGTATTGGGAAATTCATTGAGTAAGACTATTACAGAGAAGGCTCTGGGCCTCTGGGTTGTAAACCAAGGTTTATATATTTGCATAATGATATTCCCCTCCACGTTCATTAGATTCAACATTCTTTTGAATGGTCACGTCTCTTTAAAGGCCAAATTCATTGAATATGGATTTCTCTGTGTAACAGTTTACGAAACCTAATGGGACCCAAAATTACTTCTTAGACATTACCGTCAAACCACTTCGGAATGTTTCTCTGCCCAAGAATGAGTCCATCATGCTGACGATGGCTGCTCCCTACCAGAAAATAACACAAAAAAATACATTCTATGTTTAAGATTAATGAATTATTCAAATGCTTCTTTAAAACAATTACTTGAATGGAGTAGATATTGAAATCACACGTACCTTGCTGTATGTTATTGTATCAAATAATGCCAGAATTTCACCTGGATAACTGACTGGCACAAACACAGGATGCGATGAGGCCAGCCCATCTGGAATAAATGTTTTTTGTGTCCTTTCTTCAACAAATAAGTCCATCTGAAATTAAAGTTTAAAATGAAAATGTGATCCTCACAGGCACCATATGGTAACCAAAAGTTTTTGGACCTAGAAAGATCATTTATATGTGTGCCAAAAAGGGAAAACTTCCACCGAGAAACCATAAATTAAAACAATCATATTTGCAGTGTAGATGTTACCATATTCCAATCAGGATGGACATGGTCTGCGCCAACATATTCAAGGTAAGATGCGAAACCTTCGTTCAACCAAAGATCATCCCACCAAACTGGAGTAACTAGATTACCAAACCACTGAAATGAGCACATTAAACAGTTTTCAAAAAAAAAATCAGGTAAAGATCTTCTGAAGGTTTGATACTTTTCCAGTTTCCAAATACAAAACTATAAGTTCTAAACTTCTTAATATGCAGTACTTTGAATGCTTAACCCTTAATTATGCATCCATGGATTATTTTCAGCATGCGAAAAATAAGGTCATGACTCCATGTAAAGTAAATGTAAAATGACTGCCCATATAAATTCCATGTTTCAACTTCCCATCTGTACTGTGTTTCTGGATCCGCTACTGAGTACCTACCAGATGAGCCAATTCGTGTGACACAATAATTGCGACTGTTTGTTTGTCGCTGCTTGATGATTCTTGTGGATCGTACAATAAAGTTGTTTCTCGGTATAAAATTAAACCCCAGTTCTCCATGGCGACTGCTTCGAAATCTGGCACGGCAACCATGTCTACAAATGAAAATTGTGTGTGCAATTCTACGTACTACAAGAATACATTTCAGTCGAATGCGTATCATTTGCATAACACACAGATCACAAAAACATTTACAATAGACAGAAAATAGATATTTTTTCATTTGTATCTTGATATGACCTTAGCATTGACTAATCTTGATCCTCACCTGAAGATGACATTGACCTTTTTAAAAATAATCTTTAGTTGATTACAAATATATACATGAACAGAAACACAGACAAAGACACTGACTTACAGACTCAACTGAAATTTTTACTTTTCCGCATACGCGGATGGTAATAACATTTATGTATCAGAAGTAAGAAATTACTAATATTATTTTATCTACATAAAATACATACCCTGTTTTGGAAGCGGATCCGGTATGTTGAAGTGATCTTCGAAGTACGTGAGTATCCTGACTCCAATATCCAGGGCGTAATCCACCTGTCCAGCATCCACCGCATCTGGACGAGCCCACACTCGGAACTAAACATAGAAATAAAACCTAGACTAAAGGCAAACCATATTTTACTTAGGCGCCAGATTGCTAGGCCACATCAAGAGGCACAATTAGGTTAATTTTAAACAACGACGATAAACTTGGTGTCGATAACAACAGTTTATTTATATTTATATACCCATGTTCCTCTTTTTGTTTGTGCCTCTTTGTATGTAAAATCACAAACCATGAAAGCCAATAGATACGTGGGCATTTTAACTGTTTTCTCAAAGTGATCCGCCACCCAACTGCCATCTCTACAAAAACAGCGTCATCAATCGATTTTTTCCTAAATAACACAAATCTGACATTTCTGGCATTTTTGTACAAAACTGACAACAGGGCTTTAAAATTTCAGCA
>JBCAUG010027320.1:0-10422 GCA_038406175.1 Haplosyllis leylae
TTTCCATGGGGTGTTAACTTCAAGTACCATGGCCAGCTCCATCACAATTTGGCTAGGATGTGGGTTGTCACAAAATTCAACCTCCCTCCATTAAACAAATTTTATCTCCCCCCTCTCCCAGTGACCCCAGATTGCAACTTTAATGTTTCGAAGAATTCAACAGCCAGATTTAGAAACATAACTTCTCTACTACTAAATAAGGGCAAATCCTTCTACAACAAAAATTGGAGCGGTTACTACAATGAGAAACTGAGGCGCTTGTATGAACATTCCCTGCCCACATTTTTGTTGATCAAAAAGAGGGATAAATTTAACTGAGATTTACTCATAGATTTAGTTGAAAATGATCTCTATGGATCCTTATGCATGATGCGTAAATCCCACTGCTCTAAGAGAGCAATAGGGATGATAATCTCCACAGTGGCTGGGGTAGTCACACTTGTCATTGAGGCTGTAGGCGGATATCTGCAGAAAAAGAGAAATAAAGCCATGGCTCAAGCAATGGACACATTGCAAGATGCACAACTTGATATGTACGATAAATTGCAAAGACATAAGGATGATCTCTTGCTATATGGTACCTATAGCTTGAATTCAACCAATGCCATATTAGATACATTACAGGGAATGCACACAAATCCTGCCTCTATGACTGATCTCATGACAAATAGGGATGAAAATATTTGGCCCCTAGTCTATTCTCACCTCACAGGCAACATTCTTTATTCCTCCCATCTTCCCCTCTATGGCCTGACTGTGTCGCATCGTGTCAATTTCCTATATAACCTACTCATTGACAAAGTACGCAAGCTCATTAAGGGTATAGCCACCCTTAGCAAAGGTTATCTACCCCCGGAATTATTCCCGCCCTCCTTCCTATGTAAGATTTCTTTACGAGTCGAGCAAGAGTTATGCAGAGACCACCAGAATTACACACTAGCCTTCGAGCATGAAAGTGCATATTATGATATGCAACTGGCCACGTTCTCTCTAGACAAGAAATTTAACATCATAGTGACCTTCCCGATTTTCATTGTGCCGTATAACCATGAGCCCCTTTCTCTATATGAAATTGAAATGGTTCCTGTCCCCATCAATGACCTAGACATTAAAGCCAGCAGTTACTCCGAAGTCCAAGTGCAAAAACCATACTTTGCCGCCTCAGGCAAATCATACATTCAACTTCGTGATCCTGAACTTTTCCGCTGTAAAATTTTTCAGAATGAATATTTTTGTGAAGAAACCTTCATGGTTAAACATCCCCACCACCACATGTGTGAGAGTGCTCTATTCTATAATCACTCAGCCGATCTAGTTGCATCAATATGCTCGTTCAATTTCTATCACAATCGAACAATTACTCCGAGCGTGCTGGATGGTGGTGACAAATTGGTTCTAGCCAATGTCCCTGTAAAACACAGTTCAACATGTGACCCAAAAAGATTGTCCTCTTTACCAAAAGGGAGCTACTCCCTGACAAACCGAGACATACTCTGCAACTGTACCCTTCAGGCAGACCTTGCATACCTGCCTTCCGATCTTGGTGCCTGTAACAATTCTCGATCAACGATTTACTTTAAGGAACAACCCAATATTGCTTTTGGTACAATTTTTGTGGATTTGCTGGATGACAAATCTCTCCCTGAACCAGATCTGGACGAAGATTTGGAGGAAATAGCCCCAACATCAACCCATTTTAATGTCAACTTGACATTACCCTACAATGCTTCGGAGTCAATAGAGAGTCTTCATGAATTACATTCCACTTTTGCGCAGAATCTGTCCCTTCTTTCCCATGAAGACAGTTCTCCTTACGTCCTTTCTTCAGAATATCAAAACTGCATGAAACAAATTCAGATACTGGTCGATCAGCAAGACCAGAATATTGGAGGTATTGATAACTGTTTTTGGAGCATTGTATCCCTACTGATTTCTCTGGTAAACATGCTGACAATATGTGCATTGATAAAACGTTACGAACGTCTACAGACTGTAACTGCCACATTAACAATGCTTAAAACTGCAAAGGCTTACTCTCTCCCAGACTTTTTCAGTGCGGAACAAATACATACCACAGAGAAACCCATACCGGCTGAGGTTATCTGTTATGACCCCATTATCTCTGGTGTGTTGATCATTGTTATTTGGCAGCAATGGAAAAACAAAAACCTATGTCGTGGTTATTTATACACCAATACCTTTGAAATCAAATTAATCTTGGGAGAAGAAACAAGATTTTTACCCCTAAAACTGAAAAAGATGGCAGGCTGTCATAGCCAGAATCGGAGCATACCTAATGACCCAGATAAAATATATCTAAATACTGAGTAACCATAATCCTGATTGCAGCAAGTGACCAAAGTGGACCACACTCATGGTTGAGTGACCTACCCACTGAGTGCCCTCCATCAGGGTGCACCACGCACTGCGATACCTTGTACTTAAGATACTCGCTAGCCTGAGGGTGACATGTTTTTATGATTTATGATAACCTGTAACTACTGCTAGAAGTATGACAATAAACTACCACTGTACAGATACCTCACCAATGTATTAGAGTTATCTATGCGGTACACCAAGACGGTCACACTTGCAGATATTTGGTATGTCTATGTTATGTATCAGCACTAAAATAAGTCGTAACACCAGACGTATCAAATTCCAAATATCTGTTTAAAATTGTAGTATCTTGGGTAGTTTCATGATTATGTAAAATTGTGAGGTTGCCTCACATTTTCCTCATGGCCTTAATTCTTATCTGACTTTCATGTAACACCACTCGAATCAAAGCTTGTGACCTCATCTACAAGAATATGAAGTCATCTTGCCACTAGGAGACTAGGGGACATTAGCAATTTTTAGCAAGTTATTGCCATTGTTAGGTACCTTATATGACCCCTAGTAACAAGATGACTTCATATTCGTGTAGAGGGGGTCATAAGCATCAATCTGAGTGGTCCTACATCAAAATCGGACATGAATTACCTTCAGAAATGAGCAAAGAGTGATATAAAAATGTTAAACATGATAATTTTGAAAACTTCACCAAAGTCACTATTTCCCAATTTATGAGACAAATCACCAAATGACATTGCATCCCAAATATCAACCCTTCATGCTGTAAATAGACAATTTTTATTTCGGCAAATTACTAAAACAGCGATAGTTTGGAGACTGGACCAAAAAAATAAATTGTTCTATAAATTCACATTATGTTACACATTTGTGCCCATTTATGTCTCAAAACTCTGAAATTTGGGGGGTCAAAAAATTGGTGAACTATTTGACATCTCAAAAATTGACACTTAGTGGCCCAGCAAATTGCAAATTGGTGACATATTCAAAAATCCAAACTGAGGTATGCAAAAGACCCTATTGTGCACCTATGGACTGATTCTTGATCAAATTATTGATTCCCAAGTACCCTTTAAACCATTGTGAATGTGCTGAAAAATGCAACTTTTTTTTGATGGCCTGTGGCACCCCCTTAAGTGTGTTGCAACCTCCCAAAAATAATTCCATCATATAGCCTAGTTATCTGCCCACTGTAAACCCCCAAGGTGCATGGAAGACCTATTTCTCCTTCATCGAGAAAACTTTGATGTTCTGAAGGCACCCAATTTTGGCAAAGTACTCAAATGGCCCTGGAGTCACCAAAAATTAACATATGTCAAAATTGGCCAAAAAGGAGATGTCATAAGGTGTCTTGTGTTCAAATTTGACAAAAAATTCCAATGGGAAGTGTCCCAAATTGCTGATTAGAAATTCCCATGTGCCTCAGTATAAGGTGGTTGAAGTGTAAACTTAAACCACCTAAAAATGATGGACATATGTAATTTTGTGGGGACACTGATACCCGATTTGGACTTCTGATGGCATGGGTTTTAAAGCTAGGGTGGATTTCTCATTTGCACACTTTCTTGCCTGTATGTTATTTCTCAGATTCACCTCTGGTGCGACACCTGCTGACGTCTTGATAGCCAGCATAGCAGCCAGTCACATTCTCTACATGCGTGTAGCAGAGGTAGGATGCCGGGCTTCGAATGGGAGACTTCCCGCACATTAAGTGGATGGCTTCAAATCTATTATTTGGCCAATGTGGATTCTGTTGCAAAGGTTTATCGAGCCCTATCCAGTCAATTACACCACCAGCCCTAATTGTTGGAGGCAACACCTACCGTAAAAAGGTTCACATGTGCACGTCTCACATCCGGTTCCTGGGTCCACGTGGTATCTAAAGCAGGGTTCCGGGCAATCCAGATCGGGACATCCCGCTTGTCCAGGATTACATCTAAATTGCAATTTTAGTATATTATTCTATGTTTGTTCGGATAAAATATGGAAAACAAGAAAGTCCTCCTGCGTGGACACAAGAGGCATACCGACTGCTACGTAGCAACAGCTCACTCTGCTGTCCTATCCCGGGGGTGGGGAGTACCCAGTCAAGGGGGGGATACCCCATTCCAGTTGGGCGGGGGGCGGGATACCTACCCCTCTGGCCAGGCCTGGCTCGGGTACCTCCCCTCCCATGGCTAGACCTGGCTCGGGTAACCCCCTGGGTAGACCTGGATAGGGTACCCTCCGCCCCAGCTAGACCTGGCTGAAAATATTACCTCCTCTCGTACTACGTACGCGGTCGGTAACAATAGGTCCGAGATAAATCAATGAAGCACATTAATGTTCTGAGTTAATCAGACCTTGGAATTACTATCAGACACACGTCACTCGAATTTAAAAAAAAACACCGGAAGTCCCATAAAAGTTTGCATAATATATTAAAGATTTCAAAAGAATAACTCACTGGCATTTCTCACACCCATCGTGAGTTATCACCTGCCCAAACTCACAGTCCAAATTACAGTTCAACTCCAAACACTCACACTCACCTGTACAGGTAAAACATTTTATATACAGTCATTTGTACAGGTAAAACCTTATTACAATCACTGACCTGTACAGGTGCAAAACAGGTAAACAAGCATGTTATATTATCTGTACAAGCTGATACAACTGGTTTAAAACTATTACAGGTATAAAACATGCTAAAAATCACCCAAACAGGAAAACAAAAATACTAACGAGTAACAATCACTGATGGTTTCAATATAATAACACTGAGATATCGCTATCGCTTTTGCTCCCCGTTCAATGTGTGTAGAGCTTAGGCACGATATACTTACAGTTCGTACATCCGTTCTCATCGTACTTGCGGCCCCAAGTACAGTCGGTATTACAGCTGAGAAAAGGTACTTCAAAGGGTGGGCAGAAGATACCTGTTCAAGTAAAAATAAACATATGTCATCTCATTTCTATTTGTAAAAATCACAATGAATTTCATCTGTAAAGACAACAAATTAACCAATAGCGTACTTACCTCTAGTTTCAGGACATGATGCTGTGGGTGAGGGTGGATTACTTGTACTTACCTTGAGTGCTGTGCGTGCGGGTGTGGGTTGATTACTTGTACTTACCTTGAGGCTGGAATGCTGTTGGTGAAGGTGTGGGTGTGGGTTGATTACCTGTACTTACCTCGAGTTTCAGTCTGGAGTGCTGTGAATGCAGGTGTGGGTGTGGGTGGATTACCTGTACTTACCTTGAGGTTGGAGTGCTGTGGGTGCGGGTGTAGGTGTGGATGGAATACTTGTACTTAACTCAAGGTTACAGCTCGAGTGCTGTGGGTGTGGGTGTACTACTTGTACTTACCTTGAGGTTGGAGTGCTGTGGGTGCGGGTGGGGTGTGGGTGGATTACTTGTACTTAACTCAAGGTTCCAGCTGGAGTGCTGTGGGTGTGGGTGGACTACTTGTACTTACCTTGAGGTTGGAGTGCTGTGAATGTGGGTGGATTACTTGTACTAACCTTGAGGCTGGAGTGTTGTGGGTGCGGGTGGATTACTTGTACTTAACTTGAGGTTGGAGTGCTGTGGGTGTGGGTGGACTACTTGTACTTAACTTGAGGTTGGAGTGCTGTGGGTGCGGGTGGATTACTTGTACTTACCTTGAGGTTGGAGTGCTGTGGGTGCGGGTGGATTACTTGTACTTACCTTGAGGTTGGAGTGCTATGGGTGTGGGTGGATCACTTGTACTTACCTTGAGGTTGGAGTGCTGTGGGTGTGGGTGGATTACTTGTACTTACCTTGAGGTTGGAGTGCAGTGGGTGCGGGTACGGGTGGCTGTCTACACCAGCATGTCTGACATCCGAAGTCATCAATTTCGTAACCATAACGACAATACTCCTTACAAGCTGTCAACAGAAACAGTTTGGTCTCATGTTACTCATTCACGCCGTTTTATTGCATGCCACTGCATGAGTGTCTGTTGGGGTGTGTATGTGAATAATATTATATGCTCATGCTCTCTCCATTGGGAAGTTGCGTACGCTGTGGGTGTATGTGCTTGTGTGTGAGTATTCTTCTTTGTCCATGTTTGTGTGCTTATGTTCAGCTTTGCCGGGAACTTCATACACCACTGTGTACGTGTGTGTGCGTGTGTTTATGTGTATGTCGAGTTGACAGGCCTTGTTTGAAACTTGAATCACGAAAGGACATGTTTGTGTGCTTGCATTTAGCTCTTCAGGGAGTTTCAGGGGACTATCTGTGTGTGTGTGTGTGTGTGTGTATGTGTGTACGTGTGGTATGTGTGTGTGCGTGTGTGTATGCGTGCTTACGTTGCGCTCTGCAGGGAGGCTCTGCGCACTCACAGATTTCACACCCACTCTCGTCTACCTTCCTTCCGTTCGGACAATCACCCAACCCCGGACAAACCGGTCTTGTCTCCGGACAAGCTGCAGGAAAAATTTAATACATGAAAAAACCACATTTTCAGAAGCAAACGGAATTTCTTCTTGCCCTACTAACACAAATTGTTGGTGTGATAATGTCATTATTATTTATGACCGGTGTCGTCAAAAATCTGTAACCATGGTGATGAGCCTGACCTTCTGCGCAGTCGCACATCATACACCTAGATCCCATAAATGAATGCAATTTGTGTCCATGTTCACAGCTTACAGGATTAGGACAATAGGGATCACAACCTGCATGAAGAGAATACTTGATTCTGAATATTTCCATACTCTGTGTCAATTTCCTGAACATCATGAAATCGAGCTGTTTTATTCATAATTCGAGTCAAAAAGGGTACGTTTTGTTTTACTGACTTCTCGATGGCAGACACTGGCAGGTCTCACATCCGGTTCCTTGGTCCACGTGCCTCGAGCAGGGTTCCAGACCAGGGCAATCCAGAACGGGACATCCGGCTGGTCCAGGATTACATCTGCATATGGTGGGAAAAGGTACACGTAGAAACAAGAGAATGACTACAACTACTAATGTTAAAGCTAGATAGACTTTTAGAAGATTATATTTTCTCTTCTGAAAGCATTCACTTGAGTTGACCATTGATAAATAATACTGGTGCCGAAAATCAATTCGGATGCAAGAAATTACCCTACTTACCGGCACGTTTCGCATCCGTATTCGTCAGTCGCTAACCCGTACTCACAGTCCAGGTTACATTGGTAGTCATAACAGTCACACTCACCTGTGCAGAGAAAAAAAAACAAACGTTTAGCGCGTGGATCGCGGTGTATTTTACCATTGTATCCATTGCATTTATCCCATGTTTTAACATTACACAATGTTTCCACTTTAAGAAAGCGTGAGCTGCTGGCCTTTCGGCCACTCTGCCTCAACATCCCCCCGGAAGTGCTACATCGTCCTCCAGTCACCAGAGGTCATTACATTCAGCTAGTACTCACAGGTAGCACATCCGTTCTCATCGTCCTTGTATCCATGGTAGCAGAAATTTTCACAGTTAAAGGGTGGACAGGTGTCATTCTCGTGACGTTTACATTCACCTGTACAGGTAAAAAAAGGTATTGAAAAGCATGGACATGAACACTGAATCATTGAAAGGCATTTCTGAAAATGAACCAGTCGAAAAGTAAAATAGATCTCCAGAACGTCTATGAATACAAGATTTCAATGTATGTAGAATTGTGTAATTTCAGTAGGATGTCACTCAGATATTTAACTCAAAATTGAATAAAATGTGACAGGTTAGCTTCTTTGGAGTATGAATCTAAATATGTCATGTGACCATTTTTCTGAAAAAATCCCAAGCAAGGGTCGGATCCAGGTCGGACCCACAAGAAAGTTCATAGCTTCAACACTATTTTACAAAGCAAGCCCCCATTAACATTACGAGGCAATACCAACCACTACCCCCATCCTTATCATATAAGAATATCCAAGGAGGGAATAGGAGGGGTAGAGTTACCCCCTGCCCTCCCACCCCCGGGGCAGGACCAGATATAGCCGAGGTGAGGAGAATAGGGTCACCTGGTCAGGGTACGTGGTCGGCAAAAATTACTGAAACGAATAACAATGAAATCGGAAGAAATTGTTATCAGAGGCGATTCTGAAGCGATAACCCTTGAGCCCTAACTACTACTGTACTTACAGACTTGACAGCCGTTTTCGTCAATCTTGAATCCAAATTCACAGAATCTGTAGCACTGGAAGTTTGGACAAGGCAGGGGAGGTTCGGGTGGAGGAGCGCATGAGCAGATTTCACATCCGGTGATTTCGTCCTTGGCCCAACCGTGTTCACAAAGCATCCTGCACATGACAGGTTGACAGGCAGAGGGTTCTGGGGGAGGGTTGCACCGGCAGATCTCACATCCTGTTGTCTCATCCTTCGCTCCTCCATATTCGCATCTCATCAGACATGCTACTGGGAGACACTCCTGGACTTCCGGTTCACCCACGCTTGTTTCGGGAGTGGGTGGAGGAGCGCAACTGCAGATGTCACACCCTGTGGTTTCGTCCTTCGCCCAGCCGTGCTCACAAAGCATCCTGCACCTTACTGGTTCACACCCAGAGGGCGATGGTGCTGGAGGAGGGTTGCACCGACATATTTCACATCCTGAAATATTCAGAATTCAAGAAACAATATGTTCAATCCTTCAAAACTGCTCTTGCCTTACCAATAATCATCGTTATTTGAGCTACATTCAGAGCTTTCTTGTTTTGGAATCTTGCGGCAGCCTTTCTACCAGAAAAAAAACAATACAAAGAGCTGGTTTCTGGTAGTAAGACTGTCGTAAAATTCCAGAATAACAAAGCTCTGAATTCTGCTCAGACAATGACTACCAATACATGGTGGCTTTTGTGGGACATTTCCCCAGTTCAAAAGGATTTCGTCTAAAAATTATAAGTAACGAACTCTGACCTGTGGTCTCGTTTTTGGCCCAGCCGAACTGGCAGTACATCCGACATCTGACGGGTTCACACACGGGAGCAGGTGGCTCCGCACATTGACAGATCTCGCAATCGTTAGAGTCACGTCTGAAACCATGCTCGCAGTCCATTGCGCAGTGCATATCCGCACTTGAATACCTACAGTAGTGAGGATTTCTTCTGCACCTGCAAACAGAGACATGTTACCATTTATTAGAAAGAGTCGTGTAATTGACCCTCCCCTATGGGCCATTGATTATTTATTTGGTTAGTGCTTTCAGAAATTTTTTGAAAGTTTATAGCATCAGCACCAATTGTAGGTCTCTGCGCCTTTTTCCACAAAAACCATGTTCTGAGACATCCAAGCAAAAACCTCAAACATCAAAGAGTAAAAGAATTCCACCTGCTGGCTCGTATGGGTAGTTAAACCTTTTCAGCATGTAAATATTATATTGTCCTCAGGTGCATGGCTAATTATCATATGCAAAAATTGCTGATATTGGCTGAAATTACCTCGCCACCCTATGCACCACCCTATGCACTACCCTATGCAACACCCTATGCACCACCCTATGCACCACCCTGTGCACCACCCTATGCACCATCCTACACACCACCCTATGCACCACCCTATGCACCACCCTATACACCACCCTATGCAACACCCTACACAACATCATATGCACTACCCTATGCACCGTCCTACACACTACCCTATGCACCATCACTATGCATTGTGATTGGTTGGGGCTTCCCACCACAGCCAATCAGAGCACTGATGTAGGTTACTAATTAACATAAAACCCTAATTTTTTCCCCCACCACTCTCTTAAGAAGGTATCAACACCCCCAGTTTACATGAAATAGCTGACTCTAATGAGCCAGCAATGATGGATATTAAATTCAAACACGCCCTAGTTTCTCAACCAATGAAAATAAAGTATTGCCAGTCTTGGTGAGCTGACAAAGACCACATGGTCTTGGTGAGCCAACCCAGCCCATTGCTAGTGACAAAATGGCACCATTGCTATGCAATACCCTCCAAACAGTGTTTTCTTTGAGACTATTTGTGGTCACTTGATCAGGTGACATATTGGAAAATAATAACAAAAATAGCCCTGTGATGGGCTGAGGTGGTTTAAGTTATATGTCTGTGTCAAAATGTCAAAAATATGTCAAATT
>JBCAUG010027331.1:0-10420 GCA_038406175.1 Haplosyllis leylae
AGGGGTATCAGCGGCCCCGCGAAAAGGACATGTGTCCTACAAAAAATTAAAAAAAAAAAAAAAAGACAAGACATGACAGGAACATATTTTTTTCAAATTTTTAGGGGTCATAAGTCCCTTTCATGGGGCCATTGATACCCCTGTTTTGGACTTCTTGTGATGTCTACCCTGGGTTTCAAAGCCAGGGTGGATCACATTGCGTGCTTTCTCGCTTGTGTCATCCTCAGATTCACCTCTGGTGTGAAACCTGCCAACTGTAGAGGTCAGCATGGCAGCCGAGCCTTTTTGATCCACATACCTGCGGACATGTCCACAAGCATTCGTGGAGGTTCGGGCCTCGAAATGACAGGAAAATTTTCATTCTGTAGACATCCCATGTAAATCATTTGTAGCTTGATCAAAAACGAATGGTAACCACACTTCTCATTTCTTCGAGGGTAACTTGTTCCTAACTTGAGAGAATATATGTGAGTAAAATCAAACTTATTAAACTTTGGCTGTTTTATCTTTTGGTATTGTTTTACAGATTCTACAGAATACTACTTTGAGTAATGTTCAGAATGACCGAAAATAGAATTGAGCTAATTCTATGGATGCCATAGATTCTATGAATTTCACTTCAGAATCAATGATTTAACATAAGTCATTAGAAGAAAATAATGTTATGGAATATTTATCGAATTTTCAGCAGATATGCGTGTGTAATCTGACATCAAAGGTAAAATCAAACTTCCATTGATATTAATGATAATCTACATTTTTCTCCATTGTGGATTGGTGAAACTTCCGGAAACCTTACAAAGTGTCTCAAATGAGAAAATTTAATTATTAGTAAGTCTCCGGCCTAAAAGTTTTGCCAATAGTCAACTCACCATGCAATTGATCATAATTCAATGGGTTAAACAAGTTGATAATACAATGAGACTTGACTGTCACGGTTCGAAAAACTACATTAAAACAGAAAACATCCCTAGATTCATCCGTAGTCACAATCCGTAGTTATGTACATAGGAAATCTTATATTGATGGATTTATTATTGTTTCACAAATTTCAAAACAGTTTCAAAGACATCTTCTCGTTGTATGTTCAACAACATCTCTTTTTTGGACAGAAATAACAGTAGTTTTTTTGAAAATGTTTATCCGAACATAGTTAATCCAATTCCTTGTAAAAACATAAAAATAATGTAACGATCTCAGAAACCATCGCAAAAGAGGTTTGCATGTAGGTTTAATCAGTGTTTTGTTTTGTTTCTAATGCAGTGACAGCTCTGTCCTAAAAGCATCCACAAAGCGATATCTTGTGAGGTAAAATGTTGCTGGCAATCAATTCAATGCCAAAGCTTTGTTCTAAATAGTAATCACACCACTGTACAGAAATAACCAAGCCCCTCTCCAATTCTTAGCCAATGGGGAAAGTTTGTAAAATAGTTAAAGACTTCTGGGATCATGCTTTCTCAAAAATAATGCACCATCAGCTAGCACCTCGGGCATATTATTTGTGAAAAACATTTCCCATTGAGTAATTACATATTATTTATTAAATATTATTATTATTTTAAATATTATTATTACTAATTAATTAAATAGTTGTAACAATCACAGAGTTAATTCCAAGAATTAAGTTTATTCACAATACACTAATTTTTTGTATGGAAATGATGGTTGCACCTTTTCTGATCCACTGATCAATACAAAATTTTAAAAGTGTGTCCGAGCTTCCTAACATCCACATGTGAGTCTGTCCTCATTGACACAACAAACATGAGCACTAAGAATACAGTATGAGGTCCTAACTCCAGCGCTGGAGTCAAAGACGGAGCAAATTCTCATTACCATGAAAGTTAAGAAAATATATACAAGAAGCTTTAAGAACAAAAGAAAAGTCAAGGAACAATAGATTGGTGGAGGAATTCATAAACGACACGAAAAACAACAAAGCTTCAAGAAATCACTGGAAGCAAAGTTAATTGAGAATGATCCTTAACTATCCAACACACATTATAAACAGATACAAAAGTCATTGGATCATAATTATTAATGCAACTACTCATCAAAAAAACACAGTGAGTATTAAGTAAAAGAAACTAGTAGAATGTAAATGACTTCCACACTACTGCCTCTTCTCTGTAGAGAACTTCTGTTAAGATGGAGATGATTTCAGTCCACTTCTTGCTTCAGTTTTACTCTGAGAAATAAATAATCCAACGCTTTGGACATTGATGCCATTTTTATCAAAGAGAGCTTTGCTATAGTATGCTTGATCATGGATTTCAGTTCACCAAGGCTCGTAAGTGTAAGTAGATGGGTCGAAAAGGCTCTGCTGCCATGCTAATTATCAAGAGGCTGGTAGGTGTCGCATGAAAGGTGATCTAGAGGAATCCATACAAAGCATCCAAGTGATGAAGGAACCCAAGCTATGACACTCGTACAAAAATGACTCATTTGGTTAAATTTTTTTTTCAAAAAAAGGTTACTTTTTTCTGTATTACTTTGAGATATTGAAACCTTGTAACAACATTTCTCTCCATTGAAAAAAGAAACATTGGAAATATCTCTTCTTCTGGAAACAAAACAAAAATTCTTTAATATGCAGTACTCAAATGTTCAAGTATTGTGGTCAAAATGTTCTAGTTAAGATTTGTTTTTGAAGAAAAATTATTACATTGTTGTTATTGACGTTTCATTTGAGGATAGACTTGCTTTGGACTTTTCTTTTCGACAAATTAGAGTAAGAAATTCCCTCCTAAATCTGGATCCCACTATGCAGTATAATACACCATTGATACTGTGGTTTATGTATTGTGTGATGTTCATGAAAGCACGGTACAAGGGTAAGTGTTTCCCAAGTGAATACCACCTATACAAAAGAACAATGACGGCAGATGGTGATGTGAGAATTAGAAATGCAAGGGAAACAGTGATAACCATAGCTGTTCCCCTGGTGGCAGATTTTGCTAACGCTTGGCTGGTTGATTCTGTGGTATTATCACTTCTACACTTTACTCTCATAAACATAAACACAAGGGCAAAATTAGTTGTAAACATCAATACAAAAGGTCCAAATGAATAAAGAACAGAGTCTACAGAATCAAGTGTGGACCACAAGTCATTGCTTCCACAAGTATGCAGACCATTTGATTCGTGAGACTCTATAACAAAGAAATACACTGAATCATAACCTGCTAAAATAATCCCCGCAATTCCTGTTGCCCACTGGGCTGTTTTTAAAGTACAAATAGATTTTGATTTGAGAGGAAAATAAATAGCAAAACATTTTTCTACTGACATTAGAACCAAAAGCATTGATGAATAATGTCTCCCAAAAAAGAACAAAAAATAGTAGAGTTTACAGTCTGTCAGTATTCGAGGATCCAATTTCCCATGTGTTAGGTGTCTTAACCAAGCTCCAAAGCACCCAGTCCACAGAATCACTAGAATGCAAAATAAAAAATATGCATACTTTAATTTCGCAAGACATTGATTGATCAACAAGCTTGCAGTGATTGGATTTCATAATGTAGTTTCTGGAAAGATCTATCCTCGATGTTAAAGTAAATAACGTCTCTTCTACTATGCTCGTCCCAATTGGAAAAAAAAATGAATCCACTGAGGTTTGATCAGTCCTTACCCACTCACAAAGTGATCTGTGTTTATTCAGGTCCTATTAAATTTGTCCAGTTAATCTGGACGATAACCCTGAATTCTGAAAATGATCTAAAAGTAATTGTTCCGCTTGTAATCAAGTATGGTTGCACAAAACAACACAAATCTGATATATCTGGCATTTTTGTACAAAATTGACATCGAGGGGATTCCAAATAGGCAAAAAATAAAGTTGCCTCTAGTGGAAATCAAACTCACATCAACAGTCATCACTGGATTAGAATTCTATTATTACCCACTTAGCCAATCTGTCATTCCTTGCCAGTCTCACATTTTCAAACCCTTTCAAACCCTTAGAATTCTAATCCATAGATGGTTGATGCTGTGAGTTTGATTCCCACTGAAGGCAACTTTTTTTTGCTGATTTTGAAACCCCTCGATGTCAATTTTGTACAAAAATGGCAGATATGCCAGATTTGTGTTATTTAGGAAAAAGTCGAATGAGAGAGGCACATTACAAAATTTGCGACTTTGAAGTTATTTGCATACATGTAAAGACTAACTTACTTGTATCAGCTAAAGCCAAAACAGACATGTAGAAACAGCTGGATACATCCTTTAATGAAGATGTTCGCATAATGTAAAACGTTAAACAATTTCCAACTGTGCCCAATAAAATAAGTATTGGTCTTATTATGATTTGAATCAATCTGGTGATTTCTGCACTTGTCCATTTAGAAGATATTTCTTCCGCAAATTTGGACTCAGTAGTGTTATCGGATAAAAATGTAGTAAAGTCAGTTGATGAATAGTTCAAGGTTAGTCCAGATTCCATTTCAAAACTCGATAATACTTTAAATACTATAGTTAAGTTCCAAGTCAAACAATGCAATACGATTCACTGCATTCACTTACTAAATAGGCATATTTACGTTATCCTAACTGTGCACTTTGTGTACTAACACAGGTGAAATATGTTCTAAGAAATTTAATTTGATATTTTTGTTGAGTGATCTCAATGATCATAGAAAATGTTCAAATTTCCTCACTACCACCTTGCCTGAACAAAACTGTACACTTAGTGTGGCTGCATAAATAGTTTAACTATTGTTATTGTAACATGTCAGTGTCAATATTCAAAATCTACCAGTTTTCGGACTCAGAACAAAAGACCCAATAATCGAACATATTTTGATATCAATCCTGTGCAAACATAATAAATGTATAGTTCTGAAGTTCATATCTCATTTGATACAGATTTAAAGTATTTGATATTAAGTCTATTCGGTATGAGACGGATAACATTAGAACATTGAAACACGATACTCTTTCAAACGGTATCGTGATACACTTTTTTGCAGAAGGGATCTGTTTTTTCGTTAATCGCTGATATCAAGAACATCTGAAGAAAAAGCGATTGACATTGGCAGTTTTTTATTGATTCTCATTAAAACAGTTGAGCAGAACTTAACGTGAACATGGCAAGTGTAACGTGGGCAAGTGTAACGTGGTCAAACAGCCCTCCGTTATATCCTGACATGAGTCCATTTAACATTTCAAAACTACGCCATCCCCTGAACCTTAGGGCAGAGGCCCTTTTCAGTTCCCCACTCTCCTTAACACTTGAACCCTCAATACATGTCTACCATCTCCCCTCCTATGCTTGACTGAAAAGTAACCATAAAATTTAAGAAATACTTTTATAACATTTGTAAATGTAAAATAGTTCAAATTGTATGTCTCCTTTTAATTAAAGGGGATTTAAGGGGAGATAGGGTGGTGATGTGTTGAGGGTTCAACTGTCAAGGGAGAGGTAGTTTTGTAACATCAAAACTCGATTCCCTCCATTTTTCGGTAGGGTACCTTTTTTCACCGTACGGTGGAGTTGCTATGATATCCGCTTGAGTTTAGTATCGATGCTTTACTTCTTTTAGTTAGCTCTCACTTTTTCTTGAACTAAAAGAACAACTTTTAAATATTTTGCAATGTTTGACTCCAATTTTAATGAAGAAACCAGAATTTTGGAAACAACTCTTTAGAATCACATGTTTTATGGTGTAACTAACGAAGTAGAATTGAACTGGATTTTGTGTTCAGAAAGGTCCCTTTCCCATGTAGATCACCACTTAATCTCTCCAATCTGTTTATTCGAGTCAGAATAAGCTTATAGTATTATCATGTGTATACTGAGTTTCACACTGATTCAGGTTTGGAGGGCACCACCCCATTCACAAAGTAATATCCTTTGCCCTGCAATTTGACCCTTGTGAAAGATTGGAACAATATCGTTTCTTAGTTAGTTTAAGAGTAAAAGATTCAGGGTCTTGTAAAATCTACTAATTCTTTAGATGTTGTAGATTCTTCAGAACTCAATCAGGAAAATATTAATTAATGTAGTTCTTTGGAACCTGTCGTTCAAAGATTGAACATAACTGTTTTGAAAATAATAATTTTATGCAATATTTGTGGAATTATTTTGGATTTTGCTGAATTAGATGAATTAGACTAATTCATTTAATTGCACATGGATACTGGAATTGACTATTCATGGATAGGTGAAATCTTTATTTTCACTATCCATGGAGCAGTTCCCTCTCCGTGGATAGTTAGAATGTCATGTAACACTATCCATGGATAATGCAAAATAAATTTGCACTATCTATAGATAACTGGATACATTATGTGTGAACAAATTACTAATCACAGATAAGATAATAGATTCTACTATCTATGAAGCACTTATCTAATTCAACAAATTAGATTAATAAACCTAATTTCAAAACCAAAATAGGAAAAAAACACGATTCAGTCTCCATGTATTCGGAGGGTAGGGGTACCCCCATATACAGTCTGCCTCTATCTGGGAAGGTAACCCTGGACTTAGTTAGACTAGGGGTATCCCCTTCCTCGATAAGTCCTTAGACAGTATCAGTGACAGGACAAGGGAATGCCCCTATGACGAGACAACAAACTGAAAACATGACCTTTCCATAACCTTCAGTTGAGGGTAGTAAAATTGTTCCTGGATACATCCAAAGACAAAATTACGTATGCAGCAGTACTGTACATAGAAATGCTATATTGATAGATCTATTATAGTTTCACACATTTCAAAACAGCTTCAAAACGCTCTCGTTCATACTATTGACAATGTGAAATATCACAACACATTTCAAGTGGTCTTTGGTATAATCTGTCTTTATTTGGACCCAAATAGCAGTATTGTTAATTCGAACAAATCCATCTCGCTTGAAGATGTAAACATAAAATATAAAATATCATGATCCCAAACACTATCGTATAATAATTTAAAAACGTTGGCATTGGAGACAGCTTTGAAAGTAGGTTTGGACAATTTTATTTGAGTTTTCCCTAAATTAAAAATAAATTCCGTGAATTAAGCAAATTCGGAGAATCTGATAAACCGTTGGGTCTATTTATATAATGCGTATGTTACCTGTGCCTTCCTTGTACTGAGTAGCATGCTGGCTTCTTACACAAGTGGTAACAGGCTCTAATACTCTGTTTTGCAAACATTATTTTTGAAATTCTGAAGATTCTATTGAATTATTTTAGGAAAACTCGATTATTTCTAATGTATTGACAGCATTGTCCGAAAAGCATCCGCCACGTGTTATCTTGAGAGGTAAACTAAAGAAAGAACAAGTAATCCATTTGACATTAATGTTTCCAGTAAATGATAATACCACTGTACAAACTAATTGAGCCAGTCTCCAAGTTAAGTCAATCGGAAATAATAGAAAATAGTGAAATACTTCTAGGATTAGGGTTAATACATTCTTGGTTGGTGCTGTAGTCATTTTTGTAAGAGACAATTGGCAATCCAGTCTTTTTTAATATGAATTAATTGTAACAATTACACATTTTATTACATATATCGATTACATTATGCCATGTTATTGGATGGAACTATTCAGATAAATGTGTTAATTTGTGAATAATAAATCTTTAGTTATATCTTAGATCTACCCAAATTAACTGCTAATCAAAGATTGTTAATTAGGAAAAGTCACATGATAAATATAGTCTTTTCATTGGCTAAAACTGTAAATGAGCTCATAAATAAATGAGTCATATCAGCTCAAAAGAGAACTAAAGACATTCATTGTTTTGCAAAAAATAATACTCATATTTCCCGTAAAAAGGTAGGATTAAAATAACAAACATGAAAATCATGGGATTGTTTGATAATTAACAGCAAATTTTCTTCAGCATGGCAAATTTAGTTAATCCCCTGAAGGGCCAGGAGTCCTTCAGGGAATTAACAATTTTGCGATGATTCAAGGAATTATGCTTTGCCTTGTTGTTGCAGTTATTGACTCCACAGACTTTGGTTTCCCGCAGATCATTGTAAGCAATTCCCTCCTAAATCTAGATCCAACAATACAGTACAATACGCCATTGATGCTGTGGTTTAAGTATTGTGTAAAACTTACTAAAGCTTGGTACAAGGGGAAGTGTTTCGCAAGAGCAGACCATTTGCGCAAAATACTAATGGCAGCAGTTGGTGCTGTGAGAACCAAAAAAGCAAGAGAAACAGTGACAACCATTGCTGTCCCCCTGGTGGCAATTTTAGCAGCAGCCTGATTGGTGGATTCAGTAGAGTTACGTTGGCACTTGGCTCTCATGAATTTAAACATAATGGCAAAATTGCTTATTAACATTAATACAAAGGGTCCAATTGAATAAAGAGCTGAGTCAATAGTATTTAGAGTGGACCAGCGAATGCCAAGGGTGCTACAGGTTCGACGGTTAGAGCCCATAACAATAACGTACACAGAGTTATATCCTGCCAGAATAAATCCTAGAATACCAGTCGCCCATTTAGCTGTCTTTAAGGTACAGACAGTTTTTGATTTTAGGGGATAATAAACAGCAAAACACTTTTCTAAAGACATTAGAACCAGAAGCGATAATGAGCAATGTTTCCCAAAATAGAAGAGGAAGTAATGCAGCTTGCAGTCCGTCCATTGCCGAATATCTACTTGTCCACGTGTTAGGTGTCTTAACCAAGCATCAAAACACCCACTCCACAGAACCACTGAAATAATACAATGTCGTTAAGTTACAACGGTGTTAGCTTGTTGCTATGAGACAACGCCACATCATTATGCAATATCAGAAGTGATATCAGTGATTGTAGAAAAGAAAGATAAAAGAAATTGCACCCTTGTAAATTTACTTGTTTTTGGATCACCTTTTATAATGACTTGACTCAGGTCTCAATTTTTCTGCAGTTTTTTTCAATTTTTTTTGGGGATTCAAAACGATAATTAGTATTTTGCTCCTGTTTCTACACCTTAAATGTATGGGAATCCTCTGATTGATCAAATTTCTGGATCTCCGAATGCATTTCTGCTAGCTCATATTTGATTTTACTAAGGGGGTGCTTAGTTTTCTGGGAAATAGTGGAGGGGAGCCTTTGGCACTTTTATGATAATTAAGCATAGTTTTTAGCAGAGCTGTTTTAACAGCTTTGCTCTTTAAATGGGAAATATTTTTTGGTGAAATCTCATGATTTCTCTAAAGTTTCAGAAATTATTGAGAGATTTGAATGAATGGAGCCTTCTGATTGGCTGAGAGAGGTGGTCACATGACTTGGCAGTGAGATTTGGGGTGGACACGACGAGTTTGGTCGTTTCCATGTGGAAACGACAGCTCTGCATGAAGCCTACTGGCTTCCTTGTTATATGTTTTATGATTACACAAACTTGGCTTTCTTTGTGATAATAGCTTAGACAGCAAAACAAATCAGGAAACAACAGATACCTCCAGTGAGGAAACAACTGGAGAACTTTTGTGTTCTGGTCTGATGGTCTATTGTCTGGTCTAATTTGACATGGATTCCAATACAGTTCTTTATAATGTCACCAGTTTTACTATTTTAACCATTCTGGCTCTTCTTGTTAAATTTGTCAATTTTAGTCCATTTCACCTCCTTAAGGGGGTAGCAGCTAGGGCATGCAGATTCTATTCTCAGGGGGTGACAGCAGTTGTTCATGGGTGTCAGTTCATGCATTGGGCCACAATTTGGGTAAAAACAGGAGGAAATTCACCTCCCCACCTTGAGGGGTTCAGAGCAAAAGGAACTTCACCAGCCTTCATACTTGAATACTTTATTGACTATTCAGCACAATTCAATCATAGATGACATTTGCTCAGCATGAAAACCCTGCAATTACAATAATTATGTTTTATGGTCACAATTACCACTTTTACTGTGAAAACTATATTGTACCAATTGCAAGTTAATTTACATTGAACATTTATGGGTGAGGAGGTGGCAGCATGGCTGACCTGGGAGAGGGCTGGGAATGGTCAGATTGTGTGAATCTGGACATTTCTAGTCCCACAGAGCCATGAGAGCCAACTCATCACATACCTGAGAAGTCCCTATTGCATGGGGTTGATGTGAATAGTCTTGTGTCCAGTCTGCCTTTCCTGAGGACCGATGGACATTATAAGCAGACAGGTGCACCTTCATATTCCTACACCACACAAAATAGTTCCCCTTTTGGAGAGGAGTTAGAAATCACCTTTTTAACTCCTCTCCAGGTAGAGACCCATTTTAACTAGGTTTGGACAGTGTTTGCAAATGATTGGAAGTGTTCTTACCACACTTAGAAAACTGAGGGGGTCGGAATGAGCGCGCATGAGTACAGTACTCAGTCCAGACATGACATCATCACTCTGGGTCCTGATTGGTTCACTCACACATCACACCACTCTGTCTAGACATTATGTCATTTCATGTGACAACCTCCTTCCAATTGGCTGGAAATAACCATCACAA
>JBCAUG010027342.1:0-24665 GCA_038406175.1 Haplosyllis leylae
CCAGGTCCGGGGGGGGGGGGGTTCCTGAGCCAGGTCCCACCTGGGGGGGGGTGGGTATCCCAACCAGGTCCAGCCAGGGGGAACCCTGGGTACCCCCCAGCCGGGACTGGGGTACCCCCTCCCCCCAGGATAGGTCGGCTACGCGGCGAGCGGTATGCTTCTTGCGTTCATGCGGGAGGACTTTCTTGTTATTAATAATGGTACTTACTTGAAAGCGCGTATGGTTGCTAGACCACTTAGTGTTTCCGAAAAATGTGACATAATTGGCGATTTGGCAATACTATCCAAGCGTTGCAGCTCTCTAAATGCAGTAAGATAAACTTAAAGAAGCGTTATTCCAGAAATCGGGCTTCTCAAATAAACCATGCCTCTAATTGTTCCAATTCCAACAAAAATTTACCTGGATGATGCGATATAAAATCTTTGCACTAAATAGAAACTAATAACGATCGGTATCGTTGCCACCATGAAGAAAGGAGTAGTAATACTGTTGATGATCACTCCTGCCAGCGTCCACAATAAACAGTAAAGGAAATTGTCCAAGGCGAATGCTATATTCTGCGGGATAGAAATGGTATTAATTGCCCATTGTTGTTTTCCATCAAGCTGCTTACTGCTGGAATAGTAAGAGAATTGAACCAGCGTTCTTCCTGCAACTACAATTTCTTTCAAAAAGAATTATTATAAAGTTTGAAGATACGAGAAAGATCTTTGGGCTTATTCACATCAAGCGTCTGCAAAATCTAGGTTCAATGCATTTCTGTGGTGCAATTCATATCACAAAACAAATTAATGTGACGCAATCGCGGATGCTCAGTGTGAATAAGGTCTTAGGGAGAAGTATTTTATCTAAATTTAAAAACGCTTACAATTTTACTTTCCTTTCACCTTAGAAATCAAATTATGATACGTCCTTCACCAAAAGTGGCCACATCGGATTGACTCAAAATCTATTGTTTGTTTCTATTGGGACAATCCGACATTTAAATTTCATTTATCGCAGCTATATAATTTTTGGCAAACATTCTACCAGTCTTTTAGATACAATCGAAACGTCTATTGACTTCTAAATGTCTTTTCTACGGTGATATGAATCAATCCGACAGTGTCCTGAGGTTGTACTCACGATGTCAATAGTATGTACATCTCCAGAGATTCGATTAATTATTCGTCCAACTGGCGTCTTATCAAAGAAGCGCATTGGCGCTTTTAAGATGCTATTAATCATATTGTTGTGTAATCGTTTCGCAGCAGTGAGTCCCATGAATTCAAGGAAAGCTATGGCTAAAAGGACGAACTTAATTTTAGTGCTGTACAAGATTGTAAAATTCGAGAGAACTCTTTCAAGCTCATTACCGTCCGCAACCGAAGGTTACGGGAAGGTAATGTTTTCAGTTTGTCAGTTCACGGGATCTGGGGTAGGAGGACCCTGTCCTGGCTGGGGTACCCTCCAAACAGGACCTGGGACAGTCCAGGGGGAGATGACCCCTGTCCTGGCTGGGGAGGGGGGGTACCCCTGTCCTTGGGGTACCCTGTCTGGCTGGATTGGGGAGGGGGGGTAAACCCTGTCCTGGCTAGGATACCACCCCCTCCCACCAGCAGTATCTGGGACAGAATTTTGGACAGGACCAGTGACAGGACCAGGGGATACCCCCCCCCCCAGAAATGACCTGGTATCCCCCCCGAAAGGACCAGAGACTGGGGTGTCCCACTTGAAAGGACCTGGGACCAGAGACTGGGGTACCACCGGGGCAGAAGAGCCAGTGTTTGCTACACCGCAGGCGGTAAGCCTCTTTCGGCCACGCAGGAGGACTTTCTTGTTCATGTAGTATGCAGTAATATAAAGTTGTTCTCTTAGATTCACAATCCAAGGAAATCATTGAATACGTGCCACATAAAATGTGCTACCACAGTTAATGACATACTTTCAACAAAGTCGAGTCTGAGTCCGAGAGGCCGATTGAGTAAGGTCGATTAACCGTGGCATCAAGAGTGTCTGGACTCGAATTCCGCCGGCCCCCTACATCTACTTGAAAAAGTATGTGCGAAAGGGGGTCAGTTGTGACAATGATCATTAAGGGGTAGGTAGGTGTGACACCACAGGTGAATTCGTTGCTGTGCAAGGCAGCAAAGATGTACCTCAGAGATCAATCTTGGTTTTGAAAGCCAGGACATACGCTACCGAATATTAAATGGGTATCAGTGGCTCCACAAAAAGGACGAATAGTCTTCCAAAACATAATTTACAAAAGGAGAAAAATAGCATGGCAATTTCACAATTGATAACTCCAAATGGTAGGCACATCATGTCAACATTAATATTGATTTCCTTCATGAGAAAGTGAAGTGAATTTTGTCCCCGTCACCAACTTAATAGCATAAATCTAGCAAAGTCTCATTGCACTTAGAAGCTTGTAAACCTGCCCTTTAAGCAAAATCAATGCGCTACGTTGATTTTGCCTTTGTTTACATCAGTAATAAATCTTAATTGATGTGGACCAAACAAAAAGATACTTACAAACTAGTCCCATGAATATACAAGCACAGGACCACTTGGCGTACACGGAACTGTAATGATGAATGCTGTAGACACTTGTGCCTCCATTGTCCTGAAAAAATCAGCAATAAGCCATGAGTTGACCAAAAATTTTAACAAAGTGTATTTCATTGTATTCACCAATGTTAACAACGATCGTTTCCTCTGTTACAAACAATTGTTACTTACTGTATTATTCACAGAGTCATTTCTATTGGCGAACATGTTAGTCAGCTGTGAATCCTTCTGCGCTGCTTCGGACCATTCTGCCAGTGATAAATCGAGAAATAGTCGCACGATCTACAATATAAAACCTTGATATTTTTAAAATTGATTTTAAAATCAAGCAAATTTTAATATGTAGAAAGTATGCAGGATATTTTACAGAGAAGGATAAAGGTTGTTTTTAAAATCAAGCAAATTTTAATATGTAGAAAGTATGCAGGATATTTTACAGAGAAGGATAAAGGTTGTTCTACATTTGGCAATATCACCTGTCTGACTATGTATGTCAGCACAGTTCCCACAGATAACGAGACAGTAGCTGCCATACTGTATTGGAAATAAACTTTCCAAGGCACTGATCCAGCCTGATGTTCTTCTTCTTCTATCAATTTCCCCTTGTCATGGCTCTCTTCTTTCCAAGAAAAGACAAAACAACCACGTTTCAAATATTGTGTGAAGAAAATAACACGTCGTGGATACCTACACCAGTTCATATGGGACAGACATTATGTTCACAGAGTTGAAATGTAAAACTGGGGAACTTTTATCTCAAAACCTATTTTCACTTGTACATATACTAGAGGGATAAGCATTCCTACCTTTCTCTGTTTGTTCTACAATTACGTCATCATCATCTGCTGCAAGTGAGTGCAAACTAATTCCACCCCGTAATGCTACTGAAGGACTCAGATGCATATCAAACTGAATATAAAGTACAATATAGTCGGACATTAGGACACATGTCAGCAACATTACTTCCAATGTCAGCAATGTAAACTTTCTTTCCAACAAAATTTAATTTTTGTTTTACATACGTCTTACATACGTGACTTACGTCAGACGATGACTTTGGGCTGGAGCTATTACTGTGTCCATCCTTGAGAATATTCCTGAAAACATTTGAACAAATGATTCTCGATAGTTACCATTTTAACGTTTCTGGCAGATTCTGGGTAGTGACATATGCAACTATAAATACTGATTAGATTCAAAACGATCAACAACAAATTATTTTCTTCATTCATATGCATGTTGAAATGCAAGCTGAATAAATTATAAATATTCCTAAAAACTTACACTTTGGATTTGGAAATTTTGCCCCAAGAATAGTAAAGTTCTGGATTTTCCTGGGCAATTTTGTCTGGTGAACCCAGTTGCTTGATTCTGCCGTTCTCCATTACTACTACCTGTTGTCCAAAATGTCTTCTTTATCATTGTGTACTGGTTGTACATGGATTTATTTTAAATCAAATAACTAGTAAAGCTATCTTTATACCAACCTGATCTGCATGGGACACATATTGCAACTGATGGGTGACTAGAACGACTGTTTTACCCTGCTTCAGAATGAAGTCTTCAACAGCATGTTTGTATATATGGGCACCCACGTGGACATCTAATGCTGAAAGTGGGTCATCCTGTAAAGTATTCGGAAAGTATATTCCACTATTTTTTCACTACAACAAAAGTGAAAGTCAGATAAATTTATTTTGTGGTTCATATTCCTGTCAAGATTAGTTTTTGTCCTTACCAATAAAACAACATCGGCCTGTGAATATAACGTTCTCGCAATACTTATTCTCTGCTTTTGACCTCCACTTAAATTGATACCCTGTATCAAGAAATGAAATCATTCGATATCCAAAGGATACGGCTAAAGTACTGTCAGACATAATGCTGTGTTTACTAAGGCCAAGTCCGAGTCCGACGCTGTGAACTTAATGGTTTGTATAGAATTGTGTGGCAGTGTTCAAACTAATTATACACAGGCAATAGAAATGCATTAAGTCGGATTCGGTTTCACAGTCGGAATTAGGTTGAGACAGTGTGAATGAACCATGAGACGGAATGTTTAGTTCAGTTTTTACCTTTTCACCTATTTCTGTTCTATCACCGGCTGGTAACACTGATAGGTCAGACTCCAGCGAGCAGGCGTGTAGTATTGTCTCGTACCTAAGAGGCAGTGAATGTGATAAATAGTAAACTCAACAATTACCTTTAAACATACATAGCCCCTTTCAAATGGTTTAACTAATCACAAGATCAAGCACTTACCTTTTCGTTTCTTCCCCGCATCCAAATAATATATTGTCTTTTAATGTAGCATTTAATAACCAAGCCTTTTGTGCCCCATAAGCAATCTTCAGGTTTCTGTCAATGATGATATTGATTTCAATAACAATTTTCATGAGACAAACTTACAAACAAGAAAGTCCTCCTGCGTGACCGCAAGAGGCGTACCGCCGGTGGCACGGCATCACTAGCTCTCTTGTCTGGGGGGAGGGGGGGTACCCCCCTGTCCTGAGTCCTGTCCTGGTTGGGGTACATCCCCGGTAGGACCTTAAACAGGACTTTAGACAGGACCAGGCAGTACCCCCCCCCCGAAAGGACCTGGGACCTGAGGTTGGGTACCCCACCCTGTTGACAGACATACCACTCTGAAAATAGTACCTTCCCGTCGTACTATGTACGCGGGTGGTAAATATACAATGTCAGGAAATAGCTCCAACAATAGGTTATAATTAAATGGGATATTCACTGCACTTAAACAGTAAAATTCAAATCAAACATTACCTGTTCCACGATACCGAACCATTTACTTTAGTCATTTCCGCAGTCATGGCACAAAGTAAAGATGACTTTCCACTTCCAACTGGGCCAACAATGGCTGTTAGTTTTCCTGCAAACAGTTAAATGTCATTTGATGGAAAAATATGAAGCTGAAGAGTTGTTAAGTTCACGTGGGAAATATCTCAAAAGATTCATTTACCTTTTGGTATTTTAAGATTTATGTCAGAAAGCACAACATTATCTCCTTTCAAATCCCAAGAGAAGGTGCCACTCCTTATTTCCAGTGCGTGAGATGAATCTTGTATTTTAGTCACGCCTTCTTGTGGCGTTCTCCCGATATTTAACTCGCAATTACTTGCTAGCAGGGGCTCAGCATCTGGTAGTGTTTCACTGGTGGACGGTTCTCCCCTTTGTACTTTAACATCTGGTGTCTTCAGAAGATCCTGAAATAAAACAATGTCTATTCGATCTGATCCTTTCCCTTACTTCCACCAAGTTTAACATTTCTAAAACCCTATTTGGTTGACTTTTTATTTTCATCACTCATTATAGATTTATATACACTGCACGACAATAGTGTCGCTAACAATTTTTTTCCCACAAGATCATATTTGGGAAGTACGTGTTGAAAGAATTTTGCTTTGGGGTTCGTCATTGTTGACAGGGCTTTACTTGGGATCAGATAACTTATTCCAGATACATGTACCTGATTATGGCTAACTTCCTCTTTTTGGACCTCTTGTAAACCTTTCATGTCCAGTTCTGGTGCCAATAGAAACGGTAGCAATCGCTTGGTACTAACACAGGCAGCAACTGTGATATTTATCACCATTGTGATGACGTAGAGAGGCATGGTAAGAATTGTGAACAACGCAAGTCCAGCAAACACTTTACCAACTTCCATTTGTTTCTTCTCTATGTACGGGAACAATACGAATGTCTACCAAAAATGAAGCAAATTGGGCGTTTTGTACAGAAATAATCGGAAAACAATGTAAAACATAACGGCAGTTGTACTTTCGTCAGTGTACAGTAAAAGTGCACTGGGTCCCGCTTACAACAGAAAAAGATGCAAGGGAAATTGCTTGTTGTAATAGCTATGTCACACAGGTCGATAAAAGCCAGAATCTGAATCTTGTGTAAAAACTTCATCTAAATATCATACAAGCCAACTGGAATTTCGGTCGAAATTGGAGTCCGTCAATTTTTGTGAAACATCACAAACAAATCACACTGGTCACACTTACCACTAGCAGAGCTGTGAGTGGAGCTCCGTCTGTGATGAACACTGAAAAACAGTCAACATTCACATTAAACAGCCAATTTGAACTATAACACCGGAGGGAACGTTCTGTGCTTAAGATATATACATGCACTATCTTAACTGATACTTACTTGCGAATATTCTGCAGATTGCAGCACGAAGCAATTGTTTGATTTCTGCTGCTCGTGTTGCACAGATAGACTTTCCAAAGATACTTTCCCAGGCATACAACTTTATAAGTTTCATGCTTTGCAATACTTCATTACATTGTTTAATTCGCTGATCAGCTTTACCCTGCAAAGAAGGTGCGCTTTCTTAAAAAGGGAAAACAAATGTTTTTTTGCGGGTGAAACAAAAAATCTCACAGAAAACTCTTTGCAAACGCCTGAAATTACAGATGTGAAAGGAACCAACAATCTACAAGACTTTAAAGTAAAAACCCTACCAGCGCTCTTTCGTGAGCCTTGCCAAGTCTTTCACTCATGAAATATTGGACTGGAAACATCACTACCATAACAGAAGCACTTATAACTGCAGAGTATCCCAGTTTCACATAGAGTAGAACGTATGTTACAACTAACTGTAAAGCAATCGTATGAAAACATCTTTCGATAAATTGAATATCTTCAATAAATTGAATATCTTGAATATCTTATGAAACCAACTTCCGTTTGTGATAATCGTCAGTTACATGTATTTCTTTTTTCCCGAAGCTTTAAAGTCTCAAAACAAACCTCGACCAAAATAGACCACGTCAGATGACACATGTAGAAAAAGAGACAAACGTTATAAGGATCAACGTTCATGTGATTCATCACTTGCCCAGTACTCATACCACCTTCGTTCAGTATCCAAGATGGCAACTTTAAGGTCTTTTCATACACCATAGCCTGAAAAATGAAAGTTGGAACCAATACTCGAACTACAAATTATGTGCCTGTTTGCAAATGTATTCAATTTTCCATAAGTGATACCAACATGTCTAAAATTGCAGGAATTCAGTGAAGTTTTTTATTAAGCACGAATGGTAAACAAACTTTATAAAGTTGCCTATAAAGTTGCCTTACTTGAAGTGCAGCTTTGATTCTGATCCCCTGTCTAACGGACAAATAAGAGCTATTTTGTTGGAATGAACCGTAAAGAATCATGGACGCCATAACAATCAAAGCTAATACATAACCATTCCGAAAAAAATCTGTAGTCGAAACATGTTGCATAGCCTGTTTTATAAAGAAAGGAATTTTACACAGGTCATACACAAAGTACGTGTGAAATAGTAAAGTGAAAGGTGTTGCAAAAATATTAACAAACCTGAGGAACAGTATTATTGTATTCATTTTCAGAGGTTTGAGTCTGTACAAACTGAACAATATCATCTATCAGCATCGGACCCACGTACATGAAGAGATCAGCGAGTGCTTTAAAAAATCCTCCCAGCAAAAGCATTGGCCAGTATGCCCGCCAGTAACATTTCCATAATGATATATTTTCTGAACTTCCATTTTTCTTGCTCTAAAAATTGTAAAAGAAACATTTGAAAAATACTGTCAGACTATAACGATACATCGCAAGTTAGGCTGCAGAAAAAAGAAACAAGTTTTGAGAAAATACAAAAGAATATTGTTTTGCATGATCTGAAGATTTTTTGTGTCAGGAGAAATGGTAGTTTAAACCGTTTTGTCAAAAAAAAAAAGAGAGCTGGTATCAATATGATTTTTGCGAATCGCTAACGATCACAACCGTCAGTTTTTATACACAGTGATTGAAAATGTTACTAGAATCATGCATCATCAAATCCACCCATAGATTTAATGAAATAAAACATTTTAAAATTAAAAGTTGTATTTCAAAAATGTAAAAAAGACTACCTTTTCTTCATCGAATACCTTCTGCAAAACGTCGAAATTGGGTTTGGAATGTTCCTTCTGAAAGTCGAAAAAAATTGTGTTCTTTCATCCAACAACCGAACAGCATAATTGTAACTACACATAAATTTAAATTGACAACACATGGACGTACCACTTGTAGATTCACAGAACACATAAAATATAACCTTAGTTGACAATATTTTTACCATTAAAGATCAGCTGTAGGGTTGTTTCATAAATTAGTTTGACACTTGACTGACAGCTCAAGACAAACAAGAAAGTCCTGCGTGAACGCAAGAGCATACCGCCCCCCATGTAACAATTCCTCCTTCTGCTGTCCTATCCCTGTGGGGGGGGGGATAGGTACTCAGCTGGGGAGGGCGGTACCCCCCGAGCAGGGTACCCCCTGCCTGGGTACTCCCCCCCCAGTACAAGTCGTACCCCCCTCCCGTACAAGTCGGCTGAGTACCCCCCCCCCGTTTAACAGACACGCACCTGTGAAAACATAACCTCCCGTCGTACTACGTACGCAGGCGGTAAATATAGTGAGCGTTCAACTTATTTCCAGGTATGGTGTATCCACACTGAGCAGAACCGGGACCGAGACAGGTACGGGAACCAGGACTAGAACAATGGGGGTAATAGGTGTCAGCCACTGTCCTGGTTCAGGTGTAATGTGAAAGCTTCCACACCGTTTCAAACAACCCATTTGTTCCTGGTCCCTGTCCCGGTCTCGGTTACGCAAGTGTGAATGCGTCATAAATGTGATGACAATACATTGAATACCAGTGGAATACTGCCCAAGTCCGAAATTTGCAAAGTTTTCTTGTGTCCAAGCTTCAGCATGGGCGTCAGCCAATTCCATGTTGCACGCGAAAGGAGATTTGCGTAAGGATGAACATAGGTTATGTAATCCAACTCCTCTGCGGGACTTAATTTCTGACTAGATGCACACAAGTATTTCTAAAACAAACAGTGACGTTTAAGTGAAGTCCGAGTGTAGACATGTAGCCTAAGTAAAAATCCACCCTTTCAAGTACTTATGAGCACTTACTCGAGATCCTAGAGAATATACCTCTGTGAGCACCAAAACCAATACATGTACAGTCGTTATCCAAGTTAGCACCACTATTGCTGCATTTAGGTCTCCTTTCTCATATAGTGCACTTAATTTTAAAATTTTAAGGATAAAAGTTGTAATCCAATATCCCAAAGAGATCAGCATCAACTGTGCCAGATTGTAGGTTTCGCTAAAGTCATAATATATCAAGCTCAATATCGAGCCCAGTGTTGAAACCAGGAAAGGAACGCATGTCTGTAAGTAAATGCCATCACTGCAGGACAATCCAGAAATTATTCCTTCTGTAAATTCAAGTATTTGAAAATAAATTAATGACAACGTAGTCAGCCAGCGAGTCGTGTGACCTGGGTATCTGACCCAAAGTCTCTTGTCTCTGTGGTCGCCTCTGATCCTCCACCATTTGACGAGACTGCATGGGAATACAGCAGAGATGAACAATGTTGGTGCAAGCAGGACTGCAACATCTACATGACATTCTGATACTCCCTTGATTTCAGTTTCTGGACGACAAAAATCCACCATGACCAGTTCTTAAAAAAGTAAAAATCAAAGTTTTCCTTAAATGATTTGATAAGTTAACAGTAAAATCCAAGAAATGCTGATCACCTTTGAGGACAAAGGAAGCGAAGTTTGCAGTTACCACAACTGAAAATCACTCCTATTTCATTGATTCACTAGCTTTGTTGAAAATAATTATTTCTATGTGCCATGTCGAGAAAACGCCAGTGAGCATGTACAGTCAGTCACATGATTTGAACACTCCAATCAGATTTTTTTCCACATCTTTTGGGACTACAAGACATGGCTCTTTTAAAACACATTTTTAAAATTTAATTTAAAATATGAAACTATAATTAAGATTGCAAAAGATTAATAATATTTGGATATTCTGAAACAGATTGGCTCAGATAGAATTTTGTCACATGTGAGTTTAGATTGGTATTATGTGCTATTCCATTTTACCATTACTGTACTAAATGTAGCCCGAGATATCCTTTAGTTCCTTCTGCTCATATTCAGTTACGGTAAATACAAACTTAGCTTCGTTTGCCCTCGCTGATTTGCTGTTGTAATTTCACTTGTAGATGGATATTTTGTAATGACAATTTCGTACCAATCACCAGCTTTTTCTAGTACAATAAGGAATAAATCTAACAAGACCAAAACGCCGGGTGTCTGTATTTACAATCCCTTGTCTTGGTAACCTTCTGCCGCAATCAGTTTCTCCGTAAAAAATGGCGGGCTTTCTGTACGCACATTGAGTATTATAAGGACAGAGCGGACTGCAGAATAATAAAGGTTTACACAAGAATGCTTACCAGCATTGTGTCGCGTCCCATCCCATCTGATTCTGTGGTTTAATTTGTCCATGACTTTACTTTAGCTAAGTATATGAAGAGATAAATTGACCAAGATATAAAAGTTAAAGAGAGATAATGAGAAATGAAACAATATGGACGATGAAGACTGAGTTGAAGAGGGTCTGAAAATCAAAGTTGCTTAGAATTGCCCGAGACAATTTTAGCCTTAGAATTTTTGAAATCTGATGAATTTTTTGAAGAAATTTTTTGTGAGTGGCCACAATGAAGCAACTTTTTCCAAGCAAGCAACCATACTAACACATGGACCACACAGTGACCAGATCAAAAGTTGAAGAGAGATGCTCTTTAGAAGTGGTGTGACTTAAAAAGTTAAAGAGATGAAGAGTGAGCTAAAGGGGGTCTGAAA
Source organism: Haplosyllis leylae (assembly GCA_038406175.1). Classification (NCBI taxonomy): domain Eukaryota; kingdom Metazoa; phylum Annelida; class Polychaeta; order Phyllodocida; family Syllidae; genus Haplosyllis; species Haplosyllis leylae. Next base: position 11,274 of record JBCAUG010027342.1, read on the forward strand.
TGTATCAAACCAAATTGGATGCAATATCATTTTCGGGGAGGGGGCCTAAACGATTTTGGCTTTAGAATGTTTGAAATCTCATTAAATTTTGAAATTGGAATTTTTTTTGTAAGTGACCGCAACCAAGCAACCAACCCCACTAACACATGCACAAACGGACACCATAGTGACCAGATAAGTCCCTCCAGTTTCAGAAGAATAAATTCCTGACAAAAAAAAGAAAGAATATTTTCAGAGTTTACTTTGCTTATAGTTTACTTTGCTGTCTGGAAAATCGCTATCAAAATTACTACTACTTTAATCTTTGAAGTGGGGATAAATTCTTTGCGAGGAGTTTCCCTGGGACTGCACTCAGATTCTGACGAATCCTGTCACTATTGGAAATAAACATAACACAATAAACATTCACATTTAATAAACTTTGTTTTCAAATAAACACTCAATCGTCTCTATCTTTGTTCAACAAATACAATCAACATACATCTCATGTAAATAGATTCATAGTGGTACAAAAAGACAAAGAGCAATTCATAGCATCGCATTTACTCATTGGCACGAAACACTGGCTTTATTAAGCACAAAACTATTGAATCTCACCATTCACATTTGTTATCTATCACTTCAAGCGCTCAGTTTTGTTTTCATTCCTGCTGCCGTATTTGAATGTATTTTAGAAACCAGTTCATCGGTTAATATCGGTTTTGGTGCCTCCGCTAAGTCATATTTGATAAAGCGTACTTGGTAACACAGACAATTTCCTAATCGATGTTGAATACTCATTTTGTCATAGTAATATTTTGTTAGTCATACTTTATTTGAGTCTGTTCAGCACCTTGTTCGTAACTGTAACTAAAGCATCTCTCTCAGCAGATTGACGTAATCTTTGTACAACACGCACAGCCTGTCTGCAATGCTGCTCGGCAAGGAATTTCGTCTGTCGTATTCCATCGCTCTAAAACGTACATGGAACACCTTTATTTTTTCCTATGCATTTCTTGTTGAGGTTTGTAAATTCAATACTTGCGTAAAAATAGTGAGCCTTGTACCTTTTCAACAAGTTTTCTAGCTTTTTCCACATCGCCTGGTTTACTAAATCTTCTCATAATCAACGGATTCAGATCTGGATGTTCTTGTGCTGCAAACAACACAGGTGCTGTTGCTAACCCTAATTTCAAATCTGCTGTCGTGGGCTTACCCATCATGGCCTCGCATGATGTGAAATCCAGTAAGTCATCAACTAACTTCAGAAGATAAAACGATTTAGTCATGATTAACAAATGTGTAGTTTTATCATGTATGTTTTTCATTTGTCGTTCTTGGTAAAGTCGTCCTTTAGTAGAATATCATTCGAACCTGAAAGGCAATTCCTACATTTCTCCCATACTGGAAAGCTATATCCACCATATCTTCTGAACATTCACTAAGTATAGCAACCTGTTGATCAAAATAAACTGACATATAAGACGTTTCACTACTTCGCTAAAACGCTCCAATTTTTAAAAAAAATGAAATTACGTACAGCTTTACAAGCATTAGCAATCAGACTGGCAGTTTTCTTGAAAGTTTTCTTCAAATAGTGAGCAAATCTTTCATTTTCATTTTCTCTTGAGCCCAGCTGCATGAATTCTCCCCGCACTAGATCTTCTAAGACCTCTGAAAGCACTTCCACAACCTCCTCATCCCCGATTCCAGCTAACATAATCGATGACATTGATAAAATGTAGTCTGCACATAGTATTGCCTGTAAAGAAATAAGTGGAATACTTCGCAGTAGCAACAAACAAGAAAGAAAACACCACCGCATTTACTGTACAGACATTATCAAGTACAGGAAAAAAATTGTTTTTGATACCGTCGGTGACAAGTACAGTCTGTAAGGGTAATTTAACAGTAATAGTAATTAATATGTTCAATTTACGTAAATGGTAAACAATACCTTTCTTTGTCCCCATTGATGCTGCACACTAGGTTTACCACGTCGCATAGCTGAAGCATCTATAACATCATCATGTATCAGGCTCGCTGTGTGAATCATCTCAGATATCATGGCGATCTGACGTTGACTTTGTGAAATTACGCTAAAAGACACCGAACAGTTACACACAAACGCATTTACCAACATGCATGCAACACATTCTGTTCTTTTCATTTTTTGAAATTCTGCGGACAAATTCTCTATTCGTTTTTCAGCTGATACAGACTTCAGGTGACGCCTGCAATAACTTCAGTCACTTGTACTCAATGATCCTGAAACTCACCTACAACTACTTCACTATAAGGGTCCATTTACAACGGACGTTGGCGATGGTGTTAGCTTTAACAGACCTCGCTAAGAATCGGCCAGAATGGATATTCTACCCGTGATGCCCGCCAAGAAGATTTTGTATCGCAAACGCCGACGCCATCGCTAAGAGCTCAGTGTAAACGCAACTTAGAGTGAATACAGGAGGAATGGCGGTAGCTCCAGTGGGAATCAGTCGTCAAAATCAATAGCTCAGTTCCGGTGACCCACAGGGAACTTTGTAACCTTTTTATGCGAATGCGGAGATATGTTGTGGTTGCGATTCATACCTTTCTTGACTAGCTGGATTTTGAACATGATGATTACATGCTTTTGCCATCAACATTACGACCATAGGGCGGAATGACTTCCCATGACCATCAAAGTGGTATGTAGCTAGGTCTTGTAATTCCTCAGATCCGGTATGTAAAGCCTGAAAATATGTATGAGATTTCGTTTTTCAACATTTTCTTTTATTTATCAAGAAAACGTGTATTTTTTCCAATATGACATAATTGTAAATGAGCTAAGACTCTTAACGTACCATTGGCCTCCAGTTAAGAAAGTGAGTCAGTGGGGAACTCGTCTGAATTTTTTTGGCAGAACTAACATTCGGGGGAAATAATATTTGCTTTGAATGTTAATTCATATTTTGTAGACAGTTTATTATGAAAACAATGATTTGTTTTTACTCTGAATGCTAATTCGGAGGAAATACGAACAGATTCAGATCCAGATGATTTCGGGATAAATAACTGATAAATCTGTCCGCACATATGAAGACAGTACTGAATCTGATCTAATTGAGACCAACCGAAGTACCTTTTGTATATCATCAAAAAAGTTCGTAAAATCCGATTTAACTAAGGTAAAAGGTTCTTCAGTAGTAATGCTGCTGCCCTGAGTTGTTGATTGGCTGGATCCCTGAGATAAAGTGGAGCACCATCTTGCAATGCCGAACACCGTTCGGAAATTAGTTTGAAATATTGATCCACGCGAATACATTTGCCGAAGTACAGAATTTCTCTGAAATTAACGTAGGGAATGAATGGGATATGCAAAAAGAAAATATAACATTACGCTATGAACAGCATTTGCTTTGATGTTATTACAAGCTGGATCTGGTAGCAACTTCAGACTTTCAGACGTATGTTTCGAAATGAACAGACTTCTACAGCAGAACCCCGAACAAACAAAATTCCTTACACAACTATTTCAACATTTTTTGCAGACGACATTTCTAATGTTGTCAAGGTTAAATTTTAATTCGTTGTTTACCTGATTTGATATTACATTTACATCCAAAATTTTCCTCCTACATGATTTATATAACATTTCCTTTAAATTACTATTTCCGCTACACGAGGAATAATTTAAAAACCGCTTCATTTGACCACAATGTAACACTTTAAACCTGGCTGTGGCCATTGTCCCCATTTGCTCCAGGAGGCAAAAGTTCTTTTTCCAGAGGGCAGCACTCTTGTCTCAATTCCCGCCAAAGGAAACATTTTACGCTGCACTTGTGGTGTCTCTTCTCGCACGGACAAATGCTGTACAAAATCGGCGCTTTTGAAAATAATCCCACGTCTAACCAATCAAAACGTAGTATTTGTGGAACTCTCAGACTCCCCTACATTGCGAGGATCTTTGACGAGGCATATTTTGGCTTGCGAGCTTGCCTACTTTGCCCAGCGAAGTTTCAAAAATTAGACAAGTACCACCTTAATTAATTTCGTAATTTAAGCCAAAAATTTGGGATATACTAGCCAAAAAAAAACCAAGCTCGTATATCCAAGTTCTTTGATTTAAGACAGGTCTAACAAGGAAAGTATTTTTACCACGCACGTTTCATTCGTATTATCTGTTCACAGATGCGGTTGGGGCCCCAACCCCCCCCCCCCCCCCCAAGGAAGCCTGGCCTGCCTCCAGAATGAGCCAACGGATCCCCCACCAGTCACAAGTAATCATTGGAGAGGAGGAATGGGGAGGACAGGCAGTTGTCCTTCGACCAAAAGGCTTTCTTGTCTTTGACATACTTCAATGCGGAGTAGATTTGGCTAAAACCCGATTACAGGTCATGGCAATTTATTTAAAAATTCGATCAAAAAACACATGTAAGATGCAAACAAAATAAACCGTTTCATTACTGGGAATGCTTCAATAATTTGTCAATTGAGTATGTGTGGCGTATTTGGTGAAAATTGTTCAGCTTTTCCAGATCTTTACCGCAAATCGCATTTACACTGAACGAGAGCAAACGTAGCATTTCCGAAGAAATCCGTATCGCTACGGTAGTGTTTTTTTTGGGGGGGTTTGGGGGTGGGGTGGGGAGAATAGGCCAAATAATAGGATGCCTCCGTCTGAGAATTCCTGCATCTGTCACTCATCACAATCGTTCAGGGTCAACGCGTTTTAATACTGATATTGTAAACTTCTGCAATCTACACACTGTTCTTCCGTCAGTATTCTGAACTAATATTCTGGTTTTTTGAGTACATTGTTAAATGAGTCAAAGCAAGATGATGCGGTTTTCAATGGTGGAAGAGTCGGATATTAGTGTGAACCATTGCTATGCTGTTCTCATCGCACGCCTCGATAACACTTTGGTCATTTGTTGATCCTGCTGGGCTCGCTATGTATGACACGCCACTCTGTAAATCAAGATTTTATGACAAATAGAGTGTGCAATTAATACAAAATAACAGCTAGGTGCTACTCGAAAAAGTAATGTCTACTAGCCTGTTTAGCCCTGTCAACATTATCCCTGAACGGGAAGAAAGCATCGGAACTTAGTGCCACACCAGTCAGTTGTTTTATCCATTGGTTGCGTTCAGATGGTGAAAGCTGCTCTGGCGGTTTTTCTAACATACTTTCCCAAGCAGAAGTCTCCATATCCTACAAGTAGCAAACAATTCAGTGAAATAAAATTGAAGCTGACGACAAATTGTACGTAATTACATGCGCAAATAAAAGATGAACCAAAGGTTTCTTTACCTGCCCCACGGTTCCATTAACGTACACATCAATAACGTTTGACATCTCCGCACGTTTAACTCCTTTTTTAAATATCATACCCTGCACTTTAGGATGATGTCTAAGCCACCTGTAAATGCGTTGCATGTACATGTTACCCATTTCAACACGTTACCTCCTTTAAATTACTTTATCAATTTAGCGAAGCATATGACTTTTACCAGTTGTTGGATTTTTCACCGGCCAGCCTGGTGCAGTGAATTCTTGATTGCTGCCCTGCTCCTATTCCAATAACTTGGCCGTTCTTTGCATAGCATACCGAGTTGGATTGTGTGTACTTCAAGGCAATAGAGGCAACAATAAGGTCACGAACCGCTTCCTCTGGCATCTATGCAAGAAAAACATGGATATTTTATTTATTTCAAACCATATTTAGTGATATTATAAAGCGAACTTGTGACTTTTAAAATTATTGAAATCACTTTCAGCGTGAAACTTATTGTTCTGAGAGGGAATTATTTTTCGACAATGCCCTTCAGACACCATTGTCTACTAATTGGAATAACAACAAGGCAGCCATTTATACTTTCAAACAATATATATTCTGACCAAAAACACGTGGTTCTTACATGAATAATTAACAATTATGTGAACAGCCATTACGGTGCATCTGCTTCTACTTGCTATGAAAATGAAAATGTATGTTGACAAGACCAGATAACGAACTTAGATCAAATCCAGGCATAACTGGAACATGAAGGTCCACCCCTTTCTTTACATCTACATGAACTTGGTCTTTTTTCGTGTCCTCCATCTTGCTAGCTATTTCTACTTTGGGCTTTGTGTCACGTTCTACCTAAACCTTCTTCACTTTTGAAATTTCATTCTGGGAACTTTCAGATTTTTTTTCTTTCTCAGAATTTAACATAACTGCTTCCCTATCACGGATCATTTGCATTTGACTTGGCAACACATTCAACATGTCAGACACCTGTTTTTTCATTTTAAGATTGCTTTTCTTGTACCTCATAATCGTGTTGGATTTGTGCCCCGTCTGCTCTTGAATTAATTGTGGATCTACTCCTTGTTCAAATAGTCTAGTAGCAGTGGCCTTACGTAAGGAATGGTTTCTATAATGACCTTCAATGCCACCGGCTTCCATGATAGATTTCATGTACTCTGCGATTGTATTCTTCCCTACTGGCCTACTATTATACCAATAAGTACTGCCTGGCGTCCATTTAGAATCAGTTTGCAAGTAAAATCAATTTATTTCTGTCCTTCAACCCCCCCCCTGCCTTGTTTTGCTGGAGAACTCATGATATATCAATGTATCCTTTCCCTCTACTTTAATTATGTTGATTTGACTGTCCAGATAACGTCTAAGATCATGATGTTTCTTTATTCCCCTCAGACCAAGCCTGCAGCCAAGAAGAAAGAAAACAGTCTTCCGCAGTTGGTCTGGATTGCCTTCACCTAGTACTCCTTTTTCCCACAATATAGATTCATGTTCAGCTGAGATGTAATCACGTTCTTTATTAATTCCAATCCCTTATGCAGCGCGCTCCTTCATCATGTTGTCCAAAGTGTTTCTGACCTCAGAAAAAGCATCCGATACCAGTCTCTCAGAAAAGCCTTGTTCACATTGCAAATACAATGATAATTCTTGTAATAAATCATGTAGAGTTCCACCTGGATACTGGCCACCGTTCTCCTTTCGAATTTCTACCAAAAAATCGCATAGGTCTTCCTTCAAGGTGGCGATGTCATGAGCTGCTTTGTGCAAAGGTTTTATCAACCTGTTATTTCTTGTGAATGATGCAGTGTTGCGGGCATGAAATATCTGGTATCTGTAGTTTATCCATCGAGTGTATGCATTAGTTGCCCACTTGATCTTAGAGAGCGATGCAGGTTGTAAACTGTAACAAAAAAGTCATTCCGTGTGAAGCATGGCGCTCCTGTTGCACGACGTCGCAAACTGATCTAAGTTTTTTGAAATTGCTGAGATTTTCACACAAAACTGTACCAACCTCATTTTAGCCAACTCAGACATTTCCTCTGCACTTCTGGGTGGATTCATGGCATTTTCAGTCAAATTTTGGTTCTTTTTCTTGTTGCATCTTCGCAATCGCGCTTCCTCAAAAACTTGCGTGAGGGTAGGCTTGGCAGACGTGACCTCAACTTTGCTGACATTTTCCTCCTCATCCACAACCTCAATCAGTTCACTGTCACTTATGTCTGATACAGCAGGTGTATACCTTGCTTTTTTGCTCGGAGGGCCCTCTGGCAACGTCTCGGGAATAGTCTAAAAATCAATTTTAATTCTATGTTTACGTATGTGAAAAATTACGTCTACCATTTTAGCCTCGTTCTGAAGTAACGCTTAGAATCGCTCAACCAATGAGAGAGCAACCTCAGTGGTCACATGACTAACAGGCTCGAGGAAGAAGGAGAAGCCAACTGAGAAGCCTTAAATTTACAAACTTTGCACCCAGATTTAAGCCATTTAAGAAACCGATAAAAAATTATTACCTACCTCAACATCACTGTCATTAACCAGGCCAGAATTTCTCATATCGTTTGAATCGATTGGGACCTCTTCAGTACCCATGGAAATAGCAGACGACAGAAGCTCAGAAGGCTTCTCCAATGGCTTCTCGACCTGACTCAACTGAAACATGGAGTCACCAAAATCATGTATTTCACCACCTGCAAGCTTCCTAGCACTTTCCAACAAAGCCTGAAAATTGTCAACAGACTCCTCATCACTGCTGCGTACCATTTCCTTGTATTCTGGATCAGTCTGAGTCAATCCAGACAATGAATAATCGTCCTCATCCGAAAACATGGCAAGCAAGCACGAAGCAAAAATAACAAGAAACTTCAAAAAGATCTTCATTCCAAGAGAACTGCAACTCAAATGAACCAAAATCCCACCAAACTACGTGATCTGAGTAAGTATGACTACACAAATTCACCAAATCTACTCAATAATGACAACCGCAATGAAGCATAAAAATCGCGTAGATCTACCACAATGGCTGTTCCCCAACAATATACCTATTATATTCTAATTAGACCCATTATGTTCTAATAGCAATCAAGTGGACATGATTTCAATCAGATAAATCCCTCAGTGCGGGCATTCTCTTCGAGAATGCCCTTACCTCTTGATTTATCTTAATAGGAGTGGGTGACTTACATCCTTGGTTTTGGTAACAACATTTTTGAAGAGCTCACTGTTGATGACAGCATCGTTTCTCTTCTGTTGCATCTGAAGCCCAAACAACGTCCTCGTTTCCATCTCGGGAGGTTCATAAGCTGGATCCATCTACAGATAGTGTAAAATTGTCAATTAAATTATCAGACTGATTGACTGAAAATGCATTGATCTTTTTGGCGTTGAACTAACACTTGCCTGTAGTACACAGTAATTCCCTCCTTTCTTTTTCTTTAAAATTTCCAGAGCCTCGTCTTCATAACCAGGTGCAATAATACCATCTGAAACCTGCGTTAAAATAAAAAGAGGTTAAATGAAAAATGTTTCACCTACTTTCCACATTGCAATACTATTACATTGTATGTAATATTTTTTATGCACACGTATTTCGGTGATATCGGTACTTTACCTCTCTTGAAATAATTCTTGCTGTGGGAGTATCGCAAACATCAGAGAGGGCGACAAAGTCTCCAAAAGATGACATGCGATCAGCTCCTGTAACACAAACAAGAATACTTTATACAAAAATACTAACGCACCCCATCTGAGGGTCAAAAAATCAAAGATGCTCAGAATGTCCTAAAACACTGGTTTTGGAATTTTGGTGGAAATAATTGGAAAAATTCTGGAAGTGACCACAAGCAACCAACCGTACTAACTACAGACACCATAGTGAGAAGACAAGTCGCTCCGCTCTGAAGAGACGGCACGACTAAAAAGGGAACATTTCCAGTTATTACTGCCCGAGTACGTAGTACGACGGGAGGTTAATGTTTTCACTGGCGTGAGTCTGTCTGTCCACACTTGATACACGGCGGGCGGTATGCCTCTTGCGTTTACGCAAGAGGACTTTCTTGTTTAAGCACATACACTGATGCGTTTATAATCAACATCATGTATTTCGAAACATAATACGACCTACCTCTAGCTCTAGCGTAAGCTATAGCAAGTGGAGTCAAAATCTCCGAAAGATCTTCCACCATGCAGACTTTTGATTCTTCGCCCGAAAGTGGTACACCTACAGCGGCTCCTAGAAATCCCAAAACATTTTTCGTTTATCGTGACAATATTTAAAAGGTTCGATCATAACCAGTGCAAATTTTGTTGTTGTAGAGACGAAGACAAAAATACCTGCTGGAGACACATGCTTAAAAGATGTTGCAGCTGGGAGTCCCAGAGCAGCCTTCAGTTCCTTCACTAACTGCCATCCGTTTAACGCATCGCACAGGTTGATGAAACCAGGAGATCCATTGAGAACTACAGAGAAAACAAAGTCAGTATTATGTTCACTGCTGATTGACACACTTGGCAATTGTCCCTACATTGAGGCACTCAGCTGCACTTCCATGTTCGGAGGTCTCTTCATCCTCTGAAATTTTAATAGGCAAGTCTTTCGCGCTTCAACACTAATTTAATCCTAAACTACACGTACAAACATTCCTATACCTTTGATTGGAAGTTGTGGTAACGCAGTGTAGATCTGAGCTGGTTTTTGGTGAGGGTTCATCCCGTACCGCAACGGCAGCTGCGATTCGCACTGGCTGTACTCACGACGGAAATAATCAGATATGGCCTCGTCATAATGAGCCGTATGATTGAAAGCCTAAAATTAGTGTCTACAATTATCTGCAAATAATTTACCTGACTTCGCACAAACTCTCTTTAGGGGTAAAATTTTTGCAGAGTAGTAAACAAATATAATAAAACCCTCATGTCTTTGACACAGACTGAATACTTGATAAAGATACTGATTTGTTAACGAATTTGTCCTGATCCATCTATCCTAATTACTAATACCAAAAATGATTAAAAATTTGTTCAAGTTATACTGGAAGATGATTAAAATTTCGAGAACGTTTGACAGTAATACTATCAATACCTTAACAGCCAATCTTTTTCTTGTTTCTAGGCTTGTGTCTTTTCTTTCTGCCGTTTCCATTTCATTTGCGACTATGTCGTAGTCAGTTGGATCACAAACTACAGTCACACGCTCGTGATTTTTCGCTGCGGCACGTAGCAAAGTAACACCTCCTGCACAGTAAATTTACACAAATTTTTTACATGTGTTTTTACCGCCCGCATCCGAGGGAAGGTAATAGTTTCACAGGTGTTTGTCCGTCCACAGGGGGGGAGGGGGGGGGGCGGGGGAGGGGGGAGACAGAAGTCCCGGGGATAGGACGGCTACGCAGCGGGAGGTATGCCTCTTGCGTTTACGCAGGAGGACTTTCTTGTTCGGAAAGTAATTCTATCTACAAGGTCAATAAAGCGTTCAACTTCTGTTTCTTCATTTGATACGTAGCTTGGAAAACAATTTTAAGTGTTAAGAGTGTACTTGGCGACGGATGGACCAAATGCTGTTTCTTCCATGAATGGTGACCAATCAGAACCAATAAATTAATCAAACTCAACACCATTTGAAAACTCATTGATTTTACAAAAACTGATTGGGCAACTCAACAATCACACGAAAAGATCATTTGCATAATTTATTAACAAAAATGCCTGCTACACAACTGTCTGTCATGGAGCATTCATTGCCAAGAATAATCTCACCTTACTGATAATCTTACCGATATCTATGTTTTCTACTGCTTCAGCAACACATACTCCTTCACCAGCAATTGTTTTCTCGAAAGGGTACAAGTTACACACGACCAAACTGTCATAGAAAAAGTGGGATCATTTAGATTCATCTTTTACACCAGAATTAATTTTTTCACATGAATGGCTTAATTTTTCCCACCAATAAAAAAGGATAAAAGTCATGAACGATCAGGGTGGCCAATGTGCGATGAAGATAAATTCCCCGTGTTTTCAACTTTCCTCCGTTTTTTTGTCAACCTCAAAATACAACATTTATTCTACCACCTCTGCCCACTGAGATAACCACTAACATTATCCTCTGAACTACAATCACAAATGTAATGGAGACTGTTGCCAAAAATTTAGTGCATTCTTGGGCTGTCCTCCAAATTAAAAATTCTTCAGAAAGTCAAAAGATTGTAGTTACATCCCATCGCAACCCAGGTATGTCCGTTAATTTTTTTTAAAAAAAAATTCCCTGTGTTGGGAGGTAAATTCCCTGTGTAAAATCATAGTATAAAATATTTTTAACCAAATTCCCTGTGCTTTTCCTGTCTGAAAAAATTAACATCTAAATTTGCTATTTTCCCTGTACCGCGGCCACCCTGGCAACATAATAAAAAATAGTGAGATGTTATTAAATTGCTGAACTAACCGAATTAACTGATAATTCTGCTGCTTCATATCGGCCAAGTCAGATTCGTTTTTCCTAGCTAGGATACCTGACAAAATATAAAATCCACGTTTAAAATTTAAAATCTTCTGAGTTGATCAAAAGTACATACATTTCAAGCTCTTGAATTCTCTGAACGACCCCCAACTCACCCGCATGTACAGCTGGGTGCAGTGTTTTTACCCGACCACCCAACATCTCTGGGGCACCAGTCACCTCTGAAACATCTCTCACGGGAATACCAGCATCGCGAATGGCCTTCGCAGTTCCTGTTGTTCAAAAGGGTCATTAGGTTTAAAGCGAGTACTTGATTGAAAGCAGAATTTTTTTTGTCGCAGGTGCTATTTTGGAAAAAAGTTTCAGTAAATAATTTTATTTGAAAGGCGGGTTAAGAAAAACATTGATAGCAATGGCATGTTAGTGCACTTTGGGAAACACGTTCGAAGTAAATTTTCCTTACCTCCAGATGCAATGAGTGACAAACCGACGCCATGAAGACGTTTGGCAAAAGGTACAAGTCCCCGCTTGTTCGATACTGACAACAATGCTGAAAATTGAAGTTGTCAAAATGCATTAGCGGTCTTCTGATCACTCACTATGATGGTTGACAAAAAACCAGCCATACAAAACATTCATCAAACAAGAAAGTCCTCTTGAACGCAAGAGGCATACCGCCCGCAGCGTAGCAAGTGCTCAGTCTGCTCTCATATCCCCGGGGGGGGGGGGGCATCCTGACCTGGCCGGGGGGGGGGGGCAGCACTTGGGCACCCCACCCTACGACTGGGGTACCCCCCCAAAGGGCATGGGACCAATGGAACTATTATCACCGTTCGCATCTGAAGGAATGGGGAAGGTCAATGTTTTCAGTTTGTCTGTCTGTCCACCACTGGGGGGGTGTACCCCAGTCCCAGGTTCTTTTCCTGGACCCATGTCCCTTCCCAAGGGGTACACCCACACCCAAGACTGGAGTATCCCCGTGACAAGTTACGCTGGGGGGGGGGGGGGAGTGGGACTGCAGCAAAAGCATAGATCTATATTGGTTAGTGCTGAAAAAATTGAATGCTTCATGAATATTTTTGGAGAAAAATATGCTGATGAGGGGCGATGGCCCAGTGACCATTCTCATTGTTACGCTCGACCTCACCAAGGTCGAGGCCCAACTTGATCAAGACCTCTCTGCACTGCAGATTTTGCACAGCAGGTGATCTCCTAACCGGGAATTCAACATGCAGACTAAAGTGTAGCCAACGAGATTACGCTGTATTGTTTTAACTTACAGTGAATAACTTTAATGAGGTTTGGTCACTGTCATCACTCATGTCAGTGAGTCATCATGATCCGATGGTAAACAGAAAGTTTACATTCACTATTTATGCTTTTATATTCAGTGACATCTGTCTTAACATTACCCAACGTGACATCAATTCATAATATTAAAAGCCCGTGCAGAATTTAAACGGTTATCAAGGGGGGATCAACATAAAACGGATAAATCAAATACTACCAAGTTCACTGGCCATTTTGGTCTTCGTGTTGCATGAAAACCACGTGCTATCTGGTTCCCGCGCCGTTCCAGTTCCCGCGATTTTAACCCTATTCCAGCCAATAACAAGTATATCTGTTCACACCAAAAACTGTACTTTTCTGAAGTAGGGGTCAGGA
>JBCAUG010027343.1:0-10419 GCA_038406175.1 Haplosyllis leylae
AATATCAAGTACGCTGTCTGGCTTATCCGACAGCATTGTCGTTCACAATATCAAGTGCGTGGGGGGGGTTACCCCGTCCTGACCTGGACCTGGTGCCGGGGGTGTACCCCAACTTGACCTAGCCATGGTGGTACCCCACCCCGGGTACCCCCACCCCCATCCTGACCTGGCTTGACCCACCTGGGACTGGGATACCCCCCTGCCCCAGAAAGGACATGGGACCAGTGGAACTATTATGGGATGGAGATGGGGGTAACCCTCTCCCCCCCCCCCCCCCGTGAATGGACACACACCTGTGAAGACATTACCTTCATGTCGTACTACGTACGCGGGCAGTAAAAACAAAACAAAAACAAAGATGCAACTTTGGGAGAACAATGGTACATTAGAAGCTCGGTTGAGAATGAATATTCGCTTGATTCTATGTTAGTTAATTCCATTAAGCTGAACGGGTAGACAGTGGATTGATTATTTACCATCTGAATAGAGCAACTTGCGCGAGGCAAAACCCACTACAGTTTTTAGCTTTATTGGTCCTCTATTACTGCGTTCTTTTTACACTGGGTCCCGCTTACAACGAGTTCGGTTACTACGAGCACCTGCCTACAACGAGTAAATTTCTTGGCATAAAAATCATTGACAGCAATGTTAAAAAGTTCGGTTACTGCGAGCACCCTCTTACAACGAGCAGTTTTCTATGCATCTATTTGCTCGTTATAAGCGGGACCCAGTGTAGTTTACCTGAAACGTTCAATCGGCCACCAGAAAGAAAGTCCTCGCAAGTTTTCAGCAGTACAGTATCATTTCTCCGTCCTTAACATTTTAATGAGTCTTATGTGACAAAATTTACAAAAGTCTCTATGTCGTTTTTGAAATTAAAATCCACTTTCTAATTAAATCAAGCCTGGGTGTTGGGCTATTGTGTTATTTACGCCTTTGCAGTTGTTTACTAATAAAGGATTATTGTCGGATAGATTTAATTGCTATTATTCTAACTACCTGTCTAGTTGTAGGCGGAAGTAAAAATTAACAGCGCGCACGCGCAGAACTACATCTCCAGTACTTTTTACTCCAGATTATTGTGGAATAGGAACCAATGAATGCGCGTTATAAATGTTCAAAGCGGCGAAACAAAACCCAAAAAGAAAAATACTGTTGTAAATAATTGGTTGAAATGGAGTGGTTTCAACCCTTGAAGAAACTGTGGAAAGCGATGTCGTGATGTGGCTCGTTAGGGCCCGTTTACACCAAGCGTCAGCCTCAATGCAGAGTCAATGCTGCGATGACGCTTGCAACATAACTCTCATTGAAGTTAATGGAAGCAAAAACAGTCGCTCCAGAATCGGGTTGTAACCCATTTTGGAGCAACTCCATTCTATTCATTGAGCGCTGTGTCACAAGCGTCATCGTAGCGTTGACGCTGACGCTTGGTGTAAACAGGCCCTAAACTGGCGGAACGAATCAGCTGTTCTAATTATCGTAGAACAGCCAGACCGTTTCCCAAAATCTTTCGCGAATTCCCCATTCAATGACTGCAATGACTCAAAACGAGCCAACAAAAAAATTGGTTGGAAGGGACCCGCCAACGCGACGCGTTTTTGCGACTAACCTCGGTAGTCATTTCTGCATGGGTTTTTATTATGGCTTCACTTTGAAATGTTCATGATGTAGACTTAGAAGAAGCTGTTGAACGACTATCGGTAGCTCTTCTCTTACCGTAATGGGATGTTATCGGTTAAATCTGTGCATGTAGTGCGGGACAGATTAAAGGTCAATTCACACCGAGCGAGGGCGAAAAAGAAAGCGAAAGTTTTCTTCGATGTTTGTCTTTTTTGATTGTTCTTTTATCCTTTTCGCTTTCGGTCCCACTTTCGCTTGGTGTGAATAGGCCCTCAAATAAAATTAAAACATTTCAGGTATCTCCACAACGAAGGTAATTTTTAAGTACACCTCATATCACCATGGAGATGATAGTAGTATTTTTACGTTGCGCAGGAACTGGTTGTTCTAATTTTGTACGTTTGTTGTTCTTTTTAAGGTGGAAACAACCGACTGGGTGTCCAACAAACACAACATGGGCATGGCACTGAAGCGGGAAGTCTGGCAGAAAATCAAAAAGTGCAGTGATGTGAGTGTTCAGAGATTATCATTTTAAATGCATACCTTTTACTGCAAAAGAAAATAAGGGTATGACTTAATAATATACCGTGTACAATAATGTAACAAATATGACGTTGCGTCGTTGAAGGTTTGCAACGCTGGCACGTAAATGACGTCATGACAGCATTCTCTGTAAAAATCCCACCAATGACAGCAGCTTAAAGTAGACCTTCTCATCATAAAAGTGCCATGGCATGTTCCCCAAATCCTTCGTTCCCCCTCTTTCGACCCCTAAACAACAATAAAGAAAATTGAATCATGAATCTTGACCTACAGCATATCTGGATGCTGAGGTCCTTCTTGGAGTTTTGAAGTTCTAAGGTTAATATGAAACTTTTGATTGCAGGCATTTTGTCGCTTCGACGACTACAACTGGGATTGGTCGCTGCAATTCACTAGTTTTACCTGTGTGCCTGGACGCCTCAAAGTGATGCTGTCAAAATCTCCTAGGATATTCCACATAGGGGAATGGTTGGTTGACTTTGATATTTATGGGATGTTTATACTTAACGTCTGCGTTTGGGTCAACGTCAATGTTTGCGTCAAGTTTTGTATTGGGTGAATGGTGACGCAAATGCACATGCAGAGAATGGGTTCAAACCCATTCTCTGATCAATATTTAGGTCACCATTAACACAATGCATTGATGCAAACGCAGACGTTAAGTGTAAACAGACCATTATTCTTATCTGTATCGATCAATTTACAAGGAATTGTTTACATTCGACGCATCTCATTTGTTGTTGAATAATTTACGTTGGAATGTATTTTAAATAACGTTAAATATTTATTGGAAGTTGAAAGCGAATAAACTAAGGCCTTTTTGTACGAATTTGTCTGTTGAAACAGATGGCAAAATTGAAACTGAATTGAAACTAAGATAAAATTGATAAGATCACAATTTGATTTAAATTGAAACGAAATCATAATTTGAATTCTTTGTTAAGATTAGTATCAGGATACATTTATATTGAGGTGAAAGCGAAAGCAACATTGCTTTGAGTGGATACATAATATTCCTACGCAATATACACATACAACTCAGAAAGCTATGTATGTATTCCGAGCTACGTCGCTTTCGCTCCAATATACATTGCACCCTTACGACCAAGTCGTGCAAAAACTGTTTCACTAATTGGTCACCAAATCGAGGTCCTACTGCAGTGATACATTCGTAGTACAAGGGAATGGGACTGGCACAATAGGAGACAATTGGTCTGATCCAATTCGAGGTCCTGGTGCAGTATGAACAGTTCTGCATTATTCCTGGTTCCTTTCCCGATCCCTATCCCGGTTACGGTCCCGTGCAGTGTGAACGTGCCATTATAAGTTTTAAATAATTCAAATAAAACTGAATCCATGTTTTGTTTCTCGCTCTTTAGCTCTCGTTTTCGCTTGGTGTGAATAATTCAAATGGAACTCAATCCACGTTGTGTTTTCTCTTTCAGTGGGGTCCACCACAAGGGTAAGAACTGTAACCCCGAGGTGAAGGTCAAACAACTTGAAGATTTACTCAAGCGTAACAGTAACAGTATGTTTCCGGATCGGTTAGTTGTGTCTGGACGTCCTCGCTCTGCTGGTCGGACACCCAAGCCGAACGGAGGCTGGGGAGATAAACGTGATATTGAACTATGTAAAAGTTTTGTACATAACGTCACACACAGATAGCAGCAGATGGCGACACCGTAGGATTTTATACATACAGATAGCAGATGGCGACACCGTAGGATTTTATACGTACGTGATTCATTAGTTGACATTCAAAATGCCGGGGTGACAGTTTGTAAAAACGACTCACCAAAACATTGACGAATTCTGTGTTTGCGTTTTCATTGTCGAAGTATTTGGACTCATCTATCTTCACGCTGTGAAATGTGTAAATTAAGGAGATGGTTCTGAGACTGGATTAAGTGTGTGAGATGCTGCTACTGTCAATTTCTATTGATAACGTCTGCGTTTACGTCAACGTCAACATTGGCGTCAAGTTTTGTAATGAGTGAATGGTAATGCAAATGCACAGACAGAGAATGGGTTCATACCCATTCTCTGTGTCAACGTTTGTGTCACCATTAACACAATGTTAAAGTTGATGCAGACGTTGACGTTAGATGTAAACAGACCATTAGTCTCATCATCATCGTTACGTAGGGTCCATTCACTCTGGAAGAAAGCAAAAGCGCTGGCATTGAACGACGTTTTAATATTAAATAAATCTAGTGTGGTTGCTGTCCTTGTCCAGTGTCCATGGATCCTTAATCGTTACATTAAAAATTGTTTTAATTAGAACGTGTGAATTTCAAACGTTAAAGCCGTTCAAACGTCACCGTCCGTCAAAGTTTCCGTCAACATTTAGCATACTGTTATTGAGTACAGGACTTCTGATGAGCAGAATGAGCCCAGAACCCATTATGACACCACCAAAATGTTCGTCATTAATGGTATGTTCACACTGAGCGACACCGAGAACGATACATATACCGAGACTGATGAAATGGCTAAAAGTAGCCAATGGCATCAGTGGCAGGGTCTTGGTGCAGTGTAAAGTGTTCTGAATATTACAGTGAAATCCATGATTATCATTGTCAGTCTCTGTCTCGCTATCGTCCTCGCTGTCGTCCAGTGTGAACACACCATAACACACAATGTTTGACGGGTACAGTGACGTTACGTGTAAACAGACCTCAAAACTTTCAGTTTCGTGTGAATTATTTTTCTGCACAAAACACCTGTGAACTGCTACACATTAAGCAAAGTGCATATGTATTGTATTATTATCATCGTTGCAATTGAAACCGAAATATAGTAATGCGTTGATTTAACGAGCATCTGTCTACAGATGAGAAGTAAGCGAAAGGCTTGTTCACACGTACCGACACCAAAATTCGGCAAATTAAAGTTTAACTTTGTCTTAATGGTGACGGTGACTTTGATCGGCAGAATGGGTGTGGAACCCATTCTGCCCATCAAAGTGCCCGTCACCATTAACACAATGTTGAAACTTTAATAGGCTGAATTATAACTGAACGGGCCGGAATTCAGTGTAGGGACGTGTGAACAAGAATTAGACTTAGTACTTAATAGTACAAGTAACTAAAGTAATTCTTTTATTTACTGATATAGTATACATACATCAATTGTGCTTGACAAGAGCCTATTGCATATCATGCCCATTGGGAATTTATCGTAGTATTTGTTAAACTAACTTGCACACAAAGGTTTGATACTCAAATAAATATCGGGACGTAAAAAGATTGAAGGGGTCATATGACATGGCTCACTCACATACACAGAACCCCCCTTCGGGACGGGGCCTTGTCTCAAAAATGGCTACAGTTACAGCCATTTAGGGACAAGGACCCCCCCCCCCCCATACTCGTATCTGTCTCGGTGCATGTGAACAGGCCATACATAATTAAGACTTCTTCTATTTTTCAAATACATAATTGTGATGTTTCACATGTCAGAAGTTTTTTTTTATGTTATTGTTTTGGACATTGTATTTCACATTTGAAACAAATTGTTTGTCAATGGTTGGATTCTTTGCGACAGGGCCCCATACCCGGGCAGGGATCCGTGTATGTGAATGAGTCATTAATTTCTTGCTAATCTTCGGTTTTGTAAAACGAAACAAGACTTACAGGGTACAATACGTAGGAATTGTGTCTTGCTAAAAATTTACGCTGAAAATTTTATATTTCAGTATCAAATTACGACATCAAAACTTTGGGGCATGTTGGAAGAAAGTTACATTAATATTCGTTTTTACGCAGCCCACATATTAATTAGCATGAAGATTTGTATTTAAAAAATATAGTGCAATGAATGAATCACCGTTATTTTACTATGATTAATATTAATAAGGTTGTTTACTGATACTGATATATCCAGGTAAATGATTAGTTCTAACAATCTTTAGTTCGATTTGAATGTTTGTCGTGCAAATGTTGAAAGTTTACTTACAGTGATCGAAATAGAAGTTACTGACAAATTGATAATAGAGATGATGTTTTACATAGGAAATTCCTATTACTAATAATATAGCTCCCTGTGAGTAGAGCTTTAAGGCTTGTTTACGCGTAACGTTTGCGTGTGCATCTGCGTCAATGTTTGCGTCAAGTTTTGCATTGAGTCAATGGTGACGAAAACGCACACGCAGAGAATGGCTTTAAACCCATTCTCTGCATCAACCATTGACTCAATACAAAACTTGATGCAGACGTTGACGCAGACGCACACGCTACGTGTAAACAGAGCTTTATTGTTATGGGCATTTGCTGCAATATGAAAGGTATCGTAGAAATGTAGTCTTGTTGATACTAAATTACTTGTGCGTGGACCGCTCGTCAGGAATTCAGTGCAAATCAATGTCCGTGTAAAAAGTTCAGAAAGATCAGATTCCAGCAGAAATACACATGTGCTCGTGCTAATTTTTAATAATACAATTTTTTTGGAAAGTGTAAAAATCTCAGATAAGGTCGGCTGATACAGGTTTGCAAAGATCAGCGCAAGTTGAATTCCGAGCAATCTTAAAGGTCCATTTACACTGAGCGAAAGCGAAAACGAAAAAAGATCATCAAAGAACCGTCAGAAAAGATCGAAGTGTAAGCGGCAAACATCAAAGAAAATTTTCGTTATCCCTATCGTTCGGTGTAAATGGACCCTAAAGCACAGAAGTAAACCTGAATATTTGGTATAAGTATTTAATCAGGGGTTAAATTTTACCAAAATATCTGCACACACCTGGTGGCTTCTTTTTCGTGTGATTATTATTAAAATCTAGTCATTTGCACATGAAAAAAAACGCGACTCTAAATGTATTATTGTAGATAATATTCTGTATTAACTGGGATACAAGTAAAAATCTTTAGAAAGACGGTGTGATTGTAACTAACCGGACAATCCTTTAGCACGCAATTGTCAAAACACATATATATATAGGCAAAAAGACATCAAATGAGATTTTCATTTCTAAAACATAACAAGTCATATCCACTGGGTCCCGCTTACAACGAGCAGTTTGATGCACAAAAATGCGCTTGTTGTAGCCGGGTGCTCGTTATATTGGAATCTTTTAACATTGTGGTCAATGAGATGGTGGTCAATCAAATAGCAAATTATTTGCTCGTAGTAGCCGGGTGCTCGTTGTAACCGAACTCGTTGTAAATGGGACCCAGTGTATTGTGTTGGCTTTTTTTTTTTCATTACTATCGCAATATATGTACGTTCTTTGCTGGTTAAAGTACACGACAATTTTTCAGAATCAGTGGGTGTTAAAAGTTCAAGACAATCGAGGTCCTGACTCCACTTTTTTGCTCCAAAAGTACTACAGGTTATTCAGATTCTAAAATGTGTAACAACAATTTTCGCTATTGGCAACAAGGTTCGTGTACAAATGAACAGTGTCCCGATATTTGACACATTTTCAGTTAACGCATGGGAAAACTGGGTTAAAATATTCATGGTAAAACTTTTGTAGAACTTGCTCATGAACAGCCACTCCTTTTAATTCCATCCGGCCATGTATCTTTTTGTTGAAATGACGAGCTATATTGAACTGCTTTATTTCTGTGTTTTCTTTTAGGTCTAGTGAAAAGTAAGGGAAAGGGGTGGCTACTCAAAAGAAGTTCACTAAAGTTACTGTTCTGCTGAATTGGTCTACTTTGTAAATCTTTCTATATTGTTAACAGTAAAAATGATCATGAATAAATATGTTTATAATTTAAACATCCGTTTCTCTGTTTCTTGTATTGCAGACTTTGTGGAAGAAAGCGGATATTTTAAAATTATGATGTGCTGCCACCTGCTGTTATGTTTGCAGCGGCAGCACCTGTTCTGTTTTCTGATTGGTTCAAAGTTGTCAGCCATATTTCAGGTATCTAGGAACGCTTAGCAGAAGGCAGTAGTAGAGAAAATCAAGAAACAGCTGTAGTCATGTCAGGTAAGCTCATAAAGTTTTCACAAAATTATCAGTGATCGTATATACATTTTTGTAGAAAAATACAAAGGCCATTATATTCATTACAACTCCAGAATTTAGAATGAGTTCATGATGCCTAGCTGTCACTAAAATCACCGAGTCGTTCGTGATGAATGGCAATCAATGCAATGTGGACTCTGTTTGAAACGTTTTATATCTTACTTTGTCGCTCCAGGATCAAGTGTAGAATGTTGAATTAGACCTTTTGGACATCAGATTTTAATTGTCTAAATCTACTTATCTGCACGCCGTACATCACAACCCATTTGACTTGTTTGCACTTGATTTGTGATCAGTGATGTAAAACTTGGTTTCGTTATCATCAGATCTGAACTCTGGATCAAGACTTTATGTGTGTAGATCTACAAATGGGGGTCAATTGAAATTAGTCTGTAGAACCCAGATTTTTTGATGATGCATGCACTGGATGAGACTTTATCTACACTGGCAAATTGATCAGACCCAATTAAAAATAATATTTTGGCAGAAATTTGCTGCACAGCTTAGAAATTATTTCTATCGGTCATCAAAAAGGCAAAGCCAACAATTAGTCTGTTTTTAACATAAAACTCATTCAGTCATTAATTGTTATCCCATTATCCTGAAAGCACTGACTGAGAGAAGTGGATCAGCCTTCATGGTAAATCTCTTAAAATGTTCTTGACTTATTGTATAACCTAAGCTATCTAATTGGAATATATTTGTATTTTCTTCAGACGTAATGGAACCATTTTAGGAAAAGATTGGCCTTTGCACCATGAGGGTTTTATTTGCATAATTTACGTAGGCGCTTATTATAGGCGTGCAGTTATTGCCAGTTGAAGAATATTACTATTCTATTGCTCAGGGATCACAGTCCGCTAAAGTCCTTTTCCTACTCAATGAAAGTGAAAGATTTTGATACAGTTCGCAATGGTAGATCCAAGGGAGCACTACCGGCATCCGTTCCCACGGACCAAAATTTCTTTTTCATGGGGCTTTTCGGAAAATATACATAAAATTTATGGGGTTGGCGCCCCTTCCACAAACTTATCGGTCTTGGATCCGCCCATGGTTTGCTTTGACTTTAACGCCCCCCCTTATGAACCATACTTCCTTTAATTTCATGGGGTTTTTCAGGAAATATATAAAATTGATGGGGGTTGGCGCCTTCTCTCCAGGGTTTGACGCCCTCCCACCCCACTCCTCCTACGACTAGTCTTGGATCCACCCTAAGTTTGCTTTGGCTTTCAATCCGTATCAACAAATCTGAAATAAGTGTAGTGAGAAATATTTAATGTTGTGTGTTGCGTGGTGGATCGATCGATTGATTTTAATGTTTCAGCGCTTATTTATTTCCATTGTTATTGTCAATGCGCGGTGACAGCAGCTTTGTGGAGTGTTAGGAGAGTACGTTGTCATTGAACTCCTGTTTGCACATGTTGTGGAATCGTTTAAGGATTCCCCTGCAAACACTTAAGGCCTGTTTACACTTAACATCTGCATTTGCGTCAACGTCAACGTTTGGGTCAACTTTGACATTGTGTTAATGGTGATGCAAACGTTGATTCAGAGAATGGGTTTGTACCCATTCTCTGGACGTGCTTTTGCATCACCATTCACTCAATACAAACTTGAGGCAAATGTTGACGTTAACGCAAACACAGACGTTAAGTGTAAATAGAGCTTTAATCATACATATTTAATACAAAGAATAAAAACAACAACCTGGTGTTTCATCAACTGGAACTGAAATGAAATCTGCGAACTGACGTGTAATCGATGACTTGTGCGCATTTTGACGGATATTTTAGCCGCAAATGATTCTTTCTTTCTTGTTTTTTGCCCAATTATGATGTACTAAAGTTATTTATTGTGATTCTTACAGTCGCCTTATTGATTGTTTTCAAGATTATTTTGGGTCTTTTGTGTCTCGCTCCCTGACTTTCTGCGGGGTTCTACGAAGTTTATATGTTCAGTTTTATCCCATTTTGACATTGGGAACAGCAAAAAGGCCTATATATGGTTGGAAATAGAAAAAAATACTGGACAGCCAGTAAATTTTGTTTGAGGGAAAAAGTGGTAACTGATTGGAATTGAACGAGTCATTACGAATCGCAAACGCCCGACCCTTCTAGGCGGGTCCTTTTACAAGGAAAACCTGCAGACAATTAGTTTTAATAGTTGGCCGCTCTTTACCCTATATGGATTTACAATTCTCAAAAGCAGGGTTCCCACATTACCTGGAAAACCTTGAAAACCTGGAAAAATGAGAGTACACCTGGAAAACCTGGAAAAATCAT
>JBCAUG010027354.1:0-10418 GCA_038406175.1 Haplosyllis leylae
TTGCATATTTTTTCCCAAAAAAATCGTGCAGCAACCCCGATTCCATCAATAAGGTACCTCTACGAGTCACCAATAATGACAACACTGTATTAGCATCACAGGCTATACTACATGGAACCAAAAACCAACAGCAACAAAATGTTACCCCAGTGAGTATTGAAGCTGTGACCTCAGTAATTTGGGTCTGATGGTCTCCTCTCTGAGCTCTTTGGATATGTGTTTCTTGGGAGCTCTAAAATCTTCATATGTTCATGCTCTATTGGATCTAACTGAATGATCTAAGTCCAAGAATGAAGTGGTGCAGGAACAAAAGACAATTCAAGGATATCCCAAGTGGCGCATGTCTTTGATAGCTCAGAGGGGAGAGGATTAGACTTCAATGACTGAGGTTCCAGGTTGAAGTTTCAGGTGTACATAATACTCACGTGAATGAACATATTTAGACCGGTGTGTAACAAAATCTTAAATCCAAAAATATGTTCAACGTGTTTGTCAAATAGAGAAAGGTTAAATTCAAGTTAATAATTTAATGTAACCAAATTGTATCTCTCATGTCGTACAGCTTAGGTAAATAGTTTAGTTTACGATTCAAGTGGCATCAAAATAAAACTAGTGGTGTGTTAGCTTTAAAAGCCAGTATCAGTATTCTTTGAAAACACATTCAATTTGTAAATTAAATGTTAGTATGAAAAATAAAAAATACGACGGCTGCAGTTTTAAAATGCAAGCAAATCATTTAGTACTTGTGCCAACTTTTATTTTGGAATTGAATGTGTTCTGAAGTGAGGAAGTACTCAGTTTTGGCTTCACATATAATGGTTGCTACTTGCTATGTAGCTGATCAGAAGAGCTAAATTGCATCCAGAAATTGTAGATGGTTAAATATTGATAGTAATTGGCCTCAGCATTGTGAATTTGGTCTGGTGTAGTAAGTACATGTCGTGTACATCAATAATAAAACTGTCACCTTAATTGAGGTAAAGTCACCACTCAGGAGGACAAAAAAACAGTATGCGATGCCTGACATTTTCTGCATTCGTTCTTCTCTTGTTACGACATAATGCATCAACCTTAGGATGTCATTGATTAATTCAAGTGACAGTGAATCGAATTTCAAAACGTGCTATTCTTTCTTAATAACTCCTATAGCCAAGTTGAGGTGAAGAAATAAGAAACACAAAGTCGTGATTTATGAGTGCCAAGTGTAAGACTGTGCATTCAGAGAGATGTTAATCACTATGTACAAAAAAAGCTATATTCTTCCCATCTCAATATGGACTTTAAGAATCCGTCATTTGCCATAATACATTGTTACAGAAGGTAATGTATAAAATTCCCCTTTTGTCATTTTTGCTTTTACAAATCAATTTCTCAATGTCAGTGAATCAATTGTTCCTGATGGTCGGAACCAGACACCAATCAACTAGATCTATGTTTTTCATCTGTAGGTCTAAGTAAACCGAGACAAAGGCCTTGACATACAGAACAACTTTCCATCCGACAGCTTCGTTGTAAAAACAAAAAAAAAAACATTCAACATTGTATTTATTGGAGTAAGAACATCTGTTTTACGTTCAAATGTCTGGAAACAGTATCACTTTGGACCTGACCATGGGTGGATACCCAGTCGACGTGCAGTATGCCGAGGAATTGACGTTGATGCGGGTGCTGACCAATACGAGATAGTGGAAAGGTAATGCATTTGTTTACTATTTTTAAAAACAATTTTATGGACTGAAAAGGTCAATTTAACGGACGAGGGGACCCGGGTACTCAGATAGGAGGGGGTGCCTTGGATGCACCCTGCCAGGTCAGGACGGGGAGGGTGTCTGGCGTACCCCCACTCCCCCTGGCCATGTCAGGCTGGTGGCCTGGGGTATCCCTCCCCCCTGGGTAGGACAGCAGAGCGAGCACTTGCTACTTCATAAGAATGCCTTCCCATTAAAGGTGTACAATATAGATCACCAAAATATTTAAACTAAAATGAGAGATTATTTCTTTTCATTTGGCTCTTAACGTTGACTTTAATAACATTGACCTTCAGATGACTTTGATCTGTTTGGCAAGCCGCAGTAAAATACAAGTATATGAAAGTAAAAATCAGATGATGTACGAGTTTCACTCATTTGAACTTGACAGGCAGACAGATACAGAGGTCCATAGACGAATACACAGGTAGCGGGACAGAGCCAGACAGACCTTGAACTGGCGTTCTGAGTTCAAGATTAATTTTAATAATGACATGAAACCCACACACCGGAATGTAACTCAAATTCATCTGTTGATCCCGGAAACTATATCCACTGTGACTTTATTAGACTGAAGCATATGCCATCATAGATGGAAAAATTTCAGATAGTTTCTACCAGTTTTGATTTCATGTTGCCTTGAAAAATACCATCAGCTGAGGGTGGGTTGTTTTGATTGAATAAAAATTAGATGAAAAGGGCATCTGTGATACCGCATTTGACAACTTTTTATCTATTAACAACGTTCAGTAAATTTTTAGTAGTTGGCGAAAGTTTAGTCAAAGATTGCCTCTTCTCTGTTGATAAACATTTAATAGATACTGAACATTTGCGCCAATGATTATGTCAACAGATCTGACATAATTTGCAAAATACTGGATTGTGCTATTCATTTTAACAGCGACAAAGCAAAACTAAATGTCATGGTAAGATGAAAGTGGTACTTGTGCTCAGAAATAATGCAATCATGTTGTACCTTAAACCTATTTACCAAAACTACATTGAAACATGGTATCCAATTAACCCATTGGCATTGATTTTGAGCATTTCACAGAATTTTTGATGTTCGGAGAGGCAAATCAGAAGAAAATCAACAAATAGCATGCAGATTCATAAATGGCGCTTGTGGAAACTTCTGTTTCCGAGATTTCAAATTGCGCGTTAACAGTTTTCCCAGACAAAAGCTAAGACACTCATCCTTTAAATACTCCCAATGACCACAGATTTGTCAAGTCTAAGAAAGTATTTTAGTCGAAGGCCAGCCCTATCCCACCAAGCCAGGCCGTTACTGGAGCCCAGTCTTTTCAGGCTGATCATTCCTGGGATTGGAATCCCTTCCTCATTCCGTGGATAGAATTACAGAAACGACTGAAAACAGTACATTTACTCGACCGTCCCATGTCAGCGGTAATGAAACAGTTTTTATTTACATCTAACTGTTTTGTAAACCTTTGGCCATCTGTGGGACCGCAAAGTCCTCAGTTGGAGAATTCTATTCACCATGGGACATTATGGAAAATGACCAGAAGGTGACAGCATCTGGTTTTTTTTCTGCATAACAACTCAATTGTATTGGGATATATCTGCTACATTCATGAAGTCTAATTAATTTTTCAAAACCTGCATCATTGACCAATACAGTAAACTGTAATCTACAAACTTTCCCCTTACGGTTTCGCTGGCATAATGTAACAGGTTAATAAAGTGTACAGAGGGTGACAATATTCATTCCTTGTCTTTTCTAGCAGAAGCAGTTAATCTGTACATAGTAGCAAAGCAGTTATAATGAGCAGACACCCTCCTTGCAAACATGTACTAACCATGCCTATACACATTGTCCTCCTCTCTAACCAACCAATCAGTGGTCCCTTGTCACCTGCACATCATGTGTGGACCAATCAGACCACATAATGTGATCCCTGGTTAATTTGGACCAATTAGAGTATTGCATGTCAGAGTGGTATTTCTGTGGAACCCCCTCCAGTCCAGGTGATTTGTGTGTGGCCCAATTGAGATGAGAATGGTGGCAAACTGAGATAGTAGCCTCCAGTGTCTTAAATAACCTTCATTTGCACTAAATGGCTCCAGACTGTTAAGGTACCATTAGCAAACAATAGGAACTTCTCAGGTGACAAGGAGTTGCACTGTGTGCCCCATCCTCCTAGGAATGACTGAGAGTACTCTAAATTGGCTGATTTGGCTATTCTAAGTAGTTGGGGAATACTCTCATGTCTTGGATGGAGGAGGGAGCTCAAGCACCCTACTGTTTCTTAACCTGTTACTTAATGCTTAACCTGGACTATGTAAGAACCTAATGGAAGTAATTTGTTGTAATTGCCTTGAATCTGTATAAATACAAATTTGTACTTTTACTTGTTCTTCAATTGTAAAGCTATGTAATTGTAACTTCAATTGTGTTAACTGTGTCAGTTGTGAACAATGGCTGAAGTAGTGTATTTGGTTTCTTTGGACTTGATGGAGGCTTACCACTGTGTATGTGTGTGAACCTTCTCCACCAGGGATTGTGACTTCTGTATTCTTCAAAACTGGCTCCTTTCATCAGTCTGTAGGAGTCTAACAGTAACAGCTGTACAGAAACTGTGTGTTTGCATTCATCAACCAGTGCTGATCTGCATTTCCTGGGGAGATACTGGTGTCCAGTGTTGATGCCCCCTCCTCCAGCATGCAGACAACTGGAACTGAAATGTGTACAATTAAAAGGACTAAATAAAGAGTAATATTGATGACAAAATGGCTTGGATTTGCCATTGCATGCTTACATGTTTGCTTGGAGTATGTACAACGTCTGCTTCAGATCTCTTTTCCGCATCTTTTTCAATAATTTGTGTTCATTGATTAATAAACAATGGCTTTATGCAACATGAAAGTCAAAGGCTTACTTTGAATTTAGTTTGAATAAGAATTAGTTTTTCTTGAAGGAACACACTACTCTTTCAAATTTCTACTTCTCGATCTCTTTCCGGGGAAAGTCTTTTTCTACAACATCTGCTTCAAATCTCTTTTTCCTGTCTTTCAAATAAATTAATGATCTTCCTAATATTGCTAGGAAGTGATGATTTAGTGCAACAAAATTCTCAAAGGCTTACTTAGAATTTACTTTGAATCAGAATTATTTTTCCTTAAATTTGTACATCTGTGTCTCCTTCCAGGAAGGTGCTTTTATCTGAAACGTAAAATCATCTTTGGACGACAAGACGAGACGTTACGCCAAGATGGAGGACTCAATAATCGTTACGTCTAACGTTACGAAAATAACTGTGGTTGAGGAAAATATAACGACCACTGTTAACGTCGTCGTCAGACTGATACTAATAGTCTTCGGCACAGTAGGTAACGTGCATCTAAGATTATTAGATGATATATCAGATGTTTCCAAAATAAGTATGTAGATCTAATTGGGATTGGGTAAATAAAAGTACACCGAGATGTGGTTTACTTGGTATTTTGTCCTATGTGCTCTGTTTTACCAGTGAAAACTTTACCGCTGACTTCGAATGGCATAAAGCTAATGGCATAGTTATAACACGAAGGAGATATATTTCCAAAAGGTTTTCGTGGAGACACATGTTTCACTCTGTATGCAGTTAATAAACATAATAGCTAAACCATATGTTCAAATTATACTTTTAGTTCTTCATGTAATAGTTGAAGTAAATTCCATATGACAGTGCACAGTGTCTTCAAGTTCTCACTATTAACATTTCTTTGCCTTCTACTTTTGAACAAGTCATTTCCTAATAAACAATCTTTTGCATGCAAAGTCTTCCATTAAGTAAATGTTTTTACTTCAAAGTTTCGGTTGTTTTTACCAGGGAACATCCTGTCACTAGTTGTCCTGCAGAGAGGTTCTTTGAAACAGATGTCAACGTGCGCCTATCTTTCCTTGTTAGCAGTGGCGGATACAGGTAATAAGCACATGGGAGGGATGTGAGATGTCTTACTTTCCAAACTTCAATGAAATATGCACATGAATAGAAATATATCTTTAAGTCATTACAGTTTCAAATTAAAGAAATCTCAATAGATGAATATATATATATATTTAGTATATTTTTGTATCGCTGATGTTCTAAATGGACAACACAGCTTGTCACACTTTCCGCGCAAAAGCTCAATTTTAATTGGCTCATTACTCGAAGACAAATCTTAGAGTCTCTACAATTTTTTGCACAGTGGTACATCAGGTGCTGATGTACCACTTTGCAGAGTGGTACATCAGATAAGGCTGTGCATTTTTTTTTGCACAGCCTTTGAAAATGTGCAAACCAATTAAATTGAAGTTTACATATAAAATTTGGTTGATCCTGCATCTTCTGCTAGATCTGTCATCTGCAAGCAAAAATGTCTTTGTCAAAATTAGCTGCATCTGACCGATTTGAGGACATTACTGACAGTGATATTGCAAGATTTCATCTGGATGTACAGAAGAAGAACACCAAAAAAAATGATAGGTCTGCTGAACATCAATTATGTGAATATCTAATGTCACAATCTGCAAACACCACATTCTGGGAAATGGAACCCGATGTGTTAGACAGTCATTTAAGTAAATTTTGGTTTGCAGTGAGACAAAGTAAGATTGATCCAAGAACACAGAAGCCAAAGAAGTATATGGTGCAAACTTTAAGAACAATAAGATATTCATTGCAAAGAGTATTGAGAGAGAAAGGCACCAATTTTGATATTATCACTGACAAAGAATTCAGAAAAAGCCAAACAGCATTTAATGATGCGTGCAAGCAATTGAAAGAAGAAGGTTACGGTTACATCAAACCAACAGATGAGATAGTTGCAGAAGGTACAATTCAAATTATTTTCGCACAAATATTGTTTACAATATTCGTAAACTAGATCTATATTCATCTTGTAAAAATGTCAATCAAATCATACCTGACCAATTGCAAATGAGCGTCTTTTTGACGTTCCTAAAATTTCACATTAATAATGAGCAGCCATGCATGATTGTAAACAAATGACAAACATTCACTTTTTCGTCTACTTTAAGAACACAATTCCATTCCTTTTCAGATCTAATAACTATCTACAACTCACAGCTAATAAACCCTGACATGGGACCCAAACAACTACAGAATAAAGTGCAGTTTGACATACGTTACTTCTTCTGTAGAAGAGGTTCAGAAAACATCTATGAGATGAAGAAAGATACTTTCTAGTTGGCGTACAATCTTGACACAAAAATTGCTTACGTCTTCAAAAGCAGAGATGAAATGACCAAAAATCACCAAGAGACTAACAATCCAATTGTCTCTGGGTTCATGCCACAGATATTAAACCCAGATGGAACAGTAAACAGACTGTGTCCAGTGAGAAGCTATGAAAATTACCTCGGAAAGCTGATTGAGAAAAATCAGTACTTATGGCAAACACCCAACCCTGCAGCATTCAGCAAGGGAAACCCAGTGTGGTACAAAAACAAAAGAGTTGGATCCAATACAATTGCATCTTTTATGAGTGATCTGTGCACTGATTTGAAGATGGAAAAACATTATACAAATCATTGTATTCGAGTAACTGGGACCACAAACTTAACAAGGTGCAACTTCACATCCAGACAGATCATAAGCTTAACTGGCCACAAATCAATTCAAAGCCTTTCTCTGTACCAATGAGTCAAATCTGATGACAAAATGATGATGGGTATGTCATTAGCCTACAGTCTTTTCAATGCACAAGAAGTTTCAAATGCATTGGATGAATTGCAAGACTTTGAAAATCCCAAAGAAGTATTGGAGAGTCCAAAATTGCCAGCGATTCAGTACAAACCAGCACAAGCAATGTCTCACAACTTGCTACCTATCCAAAGTGCTGTTCAACCAGAAAACAAAAAAGAAACTGAACCGTCAATGAATTTTGATCTCCTGGATATTATCAATGGAATTGATGAAAATCAAATGGTTCTTGCTGCAAGTCAGATGGAACAACAAATGTCAACAATGACAACACTGAAAACAACAAAAGAAACCACTATGTTAAAAGCACAAGCCCATCCTGAAATGCCATCACCCCTGACTAATTGCAGAATTGGATCCATCGGAACAATTAATATCAACATCTACAAGAACTAAATAAAAGTTTTCTAATTTCAAGACACTAAGTCAAAGCTTTAAAAGTTGTTTTCAATTGCGCAAAGTTAACTACATGTACACGAAAACTATTTAAAAGTTGTTATTTTTACTTAAATATATAGCCATATAAAAATGTGTTTCTCATTCCATTCTGTTGTTATGTTTGACAAATTTTAATAAAATTCATTGTTCAACAAAACAGGATATTTCTTTCCTTTAAATAAAGATTTCCTTAAATCTACTATTGTTAATCAAGAGAGTACATCACCCTGATTTGTTTGATATGTGACACGACCGACTTCTAAGTAATTTTTAAAATTTGCCAAAAACAAAATGTCAAATACTGCAAAATTTGAAAAGTGTGACAAAATCATTGTTAACTGCCCTGTCGGTGTACATCAGATTTGTCATCCGAAACGGTGCATGGTGTACCCCGACAGCCCGGAGGACAGTTAACAATTAGTAATGTACAAATTGAGATCCATAATAGACTCTATGAGGTAAGAATTCGCACTGTGAAAAATGTCCAGGATTGCTTTGCAAGGTCGTCACCTCAATTTTAAGAGTATCTACATTAAGAGAGGCATTAGCAAATTGTTGAGTACAGTATCCAAACCGAGCGAATGGCAAATGTGAGTTGCATTTGAATCTCCAGTTTTTCGAAAATTGGGGTTTCATGAAAAAGGAAATCGAATAATTTTGTGGCTTAAACTTAAAACTATATGGTGAAAAACTCCCTCCCAGGGTAAATGAAGTGGCAACTTTTAGCATAAATTAGTCTTTCTTCCAGACATTAATGAGAAATTAGTTGGTGACACAATATCAGGTGTTGAAAGGAGAACACGATACAATGCAATATAATTTACACAAGAAGATTAAAGAAAATGAGTGTTTAGGGAAAATGTAAGGGAGGGAGTTAATGCAGTGTCGATGGAATTTTGTTACAGAAATATTCTGTATGTTTTATTCACATTGTAATATTTTGTACAAAATATGAAACACCCTCATTGTAGGCCATGACAATCAAAAAAGAAAACTTGAGAATGCTTCCGAATAGAGGAGCAAATATGTGTGGTGCCGCCGAAAGGCAGGCCCCCTTTTTGTTCTGTCAGCTGTGAGTGCTTTCAGGTGGGTCTCCCTAGTGAAGATCCCTTACCCCATGCAGCAAGCATCTCTCTTGAAGAGGCGGGCCTTTTCTCTCGGAGAGCAAGCTCTCCCTTGTGAAGAGATAGGTTTTCCTGGTGCACCAGAGCGTTCTAGATCTAATCCAGAATGCTCCTTGTACAAGCGTTGTGATCCTTACAGGATGCATTCCGTATGTCATCCATGTCACAGTTGCTGGGGTGCACCTGACCAATGAGTGGCCTTCCTGCCCCTTATCTCACGTGGGCTTCACATGATCTGGGCACACCTGGCCAATGGAATGCCCATCTGCCCGTAAGCCCTGAACATTCCTTTGCACCTTCTATTATGATGTCACGCTCAGTATAAAAGCTGGTGTGACTCTGCCCCTTGTGCACTCATCCACTGGCAATTGACACACAAGCATCAATTGCTGGTCTTCACAGTCTGCAGACAAAAGGCTCTCCTGTTTGGTCAGGTGCCCACTTCGAATTGAAGCTGCCGCTTCCTTATTTTTCATTTCGACACATTGCTTGGTGTTCAAGCTGCCGCCAGACCCACGTAGCCGCCACCTCTTGGAACGAGGTTTGTAGATCTAGATTAACATCTTTTAGCCAAAGCTGCCCATCTCTCCCATTGGAGGAGAGGCTTGTGTAAGGTTGAAGGCCACAAGGTGTGTCCTTCGCACCTTTGTGGCTTGACATATGCTTTTAGTTGTTTAGATCAGATTAAAAACTTTTGACACCTTTCGCTATTCATCACAGGAGCATATTAATTTAGAGAAAATCCCTGTGGACTCTCATTGTTCTCCATGGAGAAATTGGCAGGTGTCACCAAATTGGCATTTAAGGTACACTGACCGAGGTGCACTCAAAAGTGCACTCTTACATTCTAAAACAAAAAACTGGTCTTGCAACATATCAAATTAAAGAGCAAGATGAGAACAGTAATAATTAGTAAGTTTTACATTAAATTACATTAATTGATTGTTAGTATGAATTTTGGTAATTTTTACCTTCTTTTTTGAAGACTTTAACTGCACTGCTAAATCCAATTTTCATATACTTCCTCAACTTTGATGCACTAAATCAAGGTAAAATATTAATAATCCAAACTGCTCCTTTTGCACACACACAGACAGGTATCCAGACAGTATCCAGTAAAAATTTCAGAGAGATCCTAGCACTCCTTCATATTTAAACAAGAAAGCCAGATGGCTTCATGCAGAGCTGGTTTTTTTTCATGTATTGTCATATTTGTGGTGCTTATGGGTGTAATTGTTGCAGTATCTCAAAGATAGAATAAATATTATACCACAAACCATCACAAGATATAATAAGATATGTAATTCTTTATGAGAATTGGGTAACTCAAATTTGAAAAAATTCTTATTCAGCTGGATTCCTCTCATCAGTCAAAATTAAAGAAATTATGAGCAATC
>JBCAUG010027365.1:0-10417 GCA_038406175.1 Haplosyllis leylae
AAGTGGTATTTGAACCCACTACCTCTTGCTTAAGAGTCAGAGGTGCTAGCAGAGCACCACAGAGACACAGGTAACAGGGAGAACATTCCAATAGATCCCAATTCATGCTTCAGAATTTATCACATTCTATAGAATTCCATAGAACTCTACAGAATACATCTTCATAAGGAAAAACTCGAATGGTCAGTTCTATTTATAATCGCCAACTAATTCCTAAAGTGTCCGATGATCTTACAAAGCAAAAAAGGCGATTTAAATTATGCCTCTTAGCGGTGTTACCACTCATTTTTTGGCAGGAAAAAGTTATCTTACCACCAAAAACCGACGGGAGATTTTTTTCACTTTTCAAAGTTTTGGTAATAAACAATTATTTTACAGTTAAGTTTTTGGAAATAACACATAAAAAATTGTTGTCATGATTTTCAAATCTTGTAAAAAATAAAAGTTTCAAAGCAAATTTTTAAACACAGATATATGTTGAACCTAGTTTATTATTTAAACAAAGTGTTTGTACATACATTTACTGGGGTTGAAATTTCAAAATCATTTCTGAGCTGATAACTGCTAAATATGATTAACGTTTTGCTCCAAAACATTAAATTTCCAAAACCATCAGTTTTATATCTTAACAAAAAGTAACTCTTAATATTTTTTTCAAGACAATAAACTTCCCACTTTTACGCAATAAACTACAAAACATAGATCTACCATACAGATTAATATTGATTCCAACTTAATTGAATTAAGTGCAGAAGAATTGTTCAATTTGCTTTGTTTGTCTCGTCTGAGTTATTAAACTTGAATTGCTTAAAATATAATATAAAAATACAAAATAATTTGTACAATAGTAAAATTGCTCTGCTCTTGGGGCTTCATTTTGGCCTAACTTAATCCCCTCTAAAAGCATTTTCATATCAACAGATGTTACAAAAAGTTGAGTGATGAATGTGCTGTGGTACCACAATTGTAAGTTTTGATCCTTTTAAATATCACAGTCAGCTTTTCATGGAAGGTTGTATTTGCCATCACCCAACTTAAGTTGATAATCAAAAGCCAAAACAGTGAAACGAAAGAGTCCTACGATTCCCCAACAAAGGTTGAAGAACAAGGAATAACGGCGACCACAACAAAGCCTCCAATTTTGTAACAAGTACAGCAACAATGGCAGTGGTGGTAAATAAATTCACAAAATGTCACTTTACAAACAACTTGTGGATACGTAGCCTAATTTTAACTTCTAATCTTTCCTTGCGAAGCATCACGCATAATTACATGACAGTCTTTTGAAAATATTTCATTTTTACATGAATACAGAGCACACAAACATAAATAATCTCTTCGGTTTGTAGCACCAAATACTCCCTGTGTACACCAACTTACACAGTTCTTGAAGGATAAGAGAATACTATACATTTCAGTAGTCTACAGCCCATAACTTCCGCACGCTCTGCAGCGAGAACTTACATAACAACCATTTCCTTATGTTCCTCATTGCTGGGTATGCGGAAGCTATAACTACAGACAATGCACCATGGATATACGTTACTTCCACACCTAACGTACTTTTTGAATAACAATCAGACGACAGAAAACAACACACAACAACATATACCATACTTGCGACATTGACATTACAATAAATTTAAATCAGGTAATAACTTGCTCAAATACCGGAATAGGTAAAATTCCCTTTTAAAATTTCAAATACGACCCACAATTAAAAATATTAACATCAAAGAATGACATTTAACATGAGAGACGCACTAACATTTCACTAATAATTATCCAAATGTATTCGGCGATTGTATGAATGTGGAATTAGTGTCCCGAATACACACGATGCATCGCGATATTTTTTGCCGAAGGCCTCCTGCTTTTATCGTTTCCGGTCGTGGTTTTACGAATTGCTCTCTTCTTTCTATGACACTCAACCAGAAACTGAGAGTGGTTGCATAGTAATTGCACGTGCCCGTGCCATGGCACTCTATGAACGGTGAGGATCTAAAGTCCTCCAGACAGGAACCTGGTGATTGCAATGCTTGACCAGTACCCTCCGCACCTGCTCCGGTATGCTGCAATTAAAATTGGCATTGTTAATATTGGTTTGACCTGTGGAACACACTTCTCGACAGACAGGGACCTCATTAGTTACAGACCATTACAATCAATATCACATCCGAGTACACTTCATTACACAGTGACTGAGAAAGGTCACACCTAAATTGTGACATCACATGTAATGATCTTCTTCTGAAGTACCCAGGTCAGAGTAAAATGTTGGGAACTAGTTTAAAACAGCAATCAACCACTTGCGAATGTGAAACAGGAGTCCGTCCACTGAGAAAGCTCATTACAAATCGGTGTCAAATTAAAAGATTGAACTATCGCTGACTTACCATTGCAAAACTGTAACCTATCCACATGTCTTTCCAACCACGTGGACACTGTGGCACAGTAAGGCTCTGGCTATGTATGGCCATTATCTGAAAGAAAATAATATTTTTGTCAGGCAATGATTTTTTAGATGCATATTAGGGTCAATAACATTTCAAAATGTCAGTAATGGATCTGAAAAAGAGTTTCTTTTACTCCTTTCCTTCAGTCCTTGCATTAATTACTGAGCTGCATACTTGTGAAGGTGCCTCACAAACTGAACATCTGCTGATGAATGGTCGCACTTGTTCTCCGGATACTGGATTCATCATTGGAGTCATAGGTTCTGGAGTTGATAACCAGTAACTGTAGTCATTTCTTGATGCCACAGTGCAGCGATTGTTTAGATTGCAAAACATGAACGGCATTGTACTGAACCTCTGCAAACAACTGCCAGCAGATCCTGCAATTCATAAATGTATCGGTAACAATCTACGACAGAAGGTCAAAAAAGCATGTTATCTAAATAACGTTGAAAGCAGTAAACGAGTTTTGATTGCATTGAAATATTTTACCCAGATCTTGTCCGTGAGATCTCTCGTTGCCTTGTACAAATAACAAGGAGTATCCATCCCACATTTTTTGTGTTCCAGGTGGGCAAAATGGTACTTGTGTGGTCTGGCTATGCCTGTGAGCGTAAACATTAAATATTAATACAACAAAATGTCCTAAAAGTTTAAGTATTGTTTCCGCACTTCCAAGAAAATAAATGTGATGATTCTTACTTTGTAAAGTACCAGCCAGCACTTCCTCCAGGGGCTCCAGGAAAACCACCGGTGCCAGGAGGACCTTGCAGGCCTGCAGGTCCCAGTCTACCATCACCTCCTCGGAGACCATCCAGACCTGGTTGTCCTTTGCGTCCTGGAAATCCTGGTGGCCCCGGGGGTCCTCTAAAGCCCTTATCCCCTCGCAATCCAGTGATACCATCCAAGCCAGGTTGTCCCTGGGGTCCAGGCCGTCCAGGCAAACCTGGCAAACCGTC
This sequence comes from Haplosyllis leylae, assembly GCA_038406175.1. NCBI lineage: Eukaryota > Metazoa > Annelida > Polychaeta > Phyllodocida > Syllidae > Haplosyllis > Haplosyllis leylae. Next base: position 3,416 of record JBCAUG010027365.1, read on the forward strand.
TCTTCCATCCTCTCCTTTGTCTCCTGGCCGAACAGTTATTGGTATGGCTCTTAGTCCCGGCTCTCCTTTCTGACCCCGCAATCCTGTCATTGAGAGAGCATTCCTCCACAGTTTATAACATTTGCTCTTCATTACCGAATCAATTACGGAACTATTGCATGTACAGATTAATGGGAATGGCTGTCTTTAATTTGTTTTTACACAGATAACTTTATTCCATCGAATCAAAAGAGACAAAATCTGCTAACCATCTGGTCCTGGACGGCCTGGGATTCCTGGACGGCCTGGAGATCCATCGAATCCACGTTCACCTTTCCGTCCACTTCCGCCAGGCAAACCTGGCAGTCCGAAGTCTCCTTTCGGTCCTCGGAATCCCTTTCATAATGAAAAAGATTTTAATTAAAAAGATTTTAATTAAACGTAATGATGTAACCAAGTACTGATTCAGCCTCATTTTTCACAACTTACAGACCTAACTTTGGGCCATCTATACTATTTACTCTTTTTATATTTTTACATACGTTGTCACCGTCTGGGCCGGGCGTACCACGAAGTCCCGGATTTCCAGGACGACCCTGTAGTCCGGGATCTCCTTTTTGACCCGGTAATCCTGGTATTCCATTTCGTCCTGGTTCGCCCCTTCGTCCGTCCAAGCCTTCATGCAAACAGAGTTAGAATAATTTAGCATATTTGATCTCGACCCCGGGTATCGCCAAACGAATTTTACGCGTCCATTTACTGCTCTAACATACAGTGATAATTAATCTAGGAAGTTAAGCACCATAAATAAACAACTAAATGACGAAAAAAAACAACAAAAATATGTAGGCATACCCGGAAGTCCAGGCAATCCATCTAAACCTCTGGTTCCTGGTTCTCCAGACCGCCCGTCAAATCCTCCCACTCCCGACTCTCCCTTTACACCGGGCCGTCCGGGATTTCCCCTGTCACCTGGAAGTCCTTTTAATCCTGGAAGACCTTGTCCACCAAAGTCGCCAGGAAACCCCTTAGGACCAGCTACAGCTGCAGTTACAAAACAAGTATTATGGGAAACACCTCAACATGGGTTCGTGAAGTAAAAGTTCAGAAATATAAAATATGGGATATTTTCGACTTTTTTTCAAGAGTGACGATGATATAGATACTGTTGATAAAGTATGACGACGAAACAACTCACGGAAATCGGGAGTGCGACCGTCTTCACCAGGTCTACCCGGTTCTCCTGCCAAACCTTAACACAAAGACAATACTACGTTATCTAGTTGAACTGTACATGTAATCCAAATAAAGCCACAAAACTTTAGCAGTTCTAAAATGAATTCAGTCTTTACAATAGAATATACATTACTGATTGAGTAACAATCCAAATATTTTTGCACCTTTGTCTCCTGGACCTCCAGGACGTCCCAGTTGTCCATCTAATCCTGGGAGGCCTCTTTCCCCTTTAACTCCCGGGAATCCTGGTAATCCTCTGTCGCCTCGTGCTCCTGGGGTCCCACCAAAGCCAGCCTGTCCGGCACCACCAGGGTTTCCCTTCACACCCGGTAGACCGGGATTTCCAGGAAAGCCATTACGACCCGGCTCACCCTTCTGACCCATTAATCCTGGCACGCCTCGTGATCCACCATCACCAGGTAAACCTGGTTGTCCGGGACCACCACGCAAGCCCGGAAGACCGGGTGCACCCTACAAATACTCATAATATATTATTATGAACATTTTATTGTAGATCAGGATCCAAATAAAAAACGGCCTTTTCCCTCAAATGTTTCTGGTAAAGCGTGCATTTCTTGTCCTTCTCCTCAACACAGATTTTTTCCGAGTTATAAAATAAAATAATCCTGTAGTTTGGCAAACATAAGAGCGAAACCTAAGACTACCAGAAATATATCTTCATTTACTTACGAGGGGGCCTGGACCTCCTGGTCGACCGTCCAATCCAGGATCTCCTGGTTGGCCTCTACGTCCTGGCTCACCTGGAATTCCATCTAAACCTGGGCTGCCAGGGAATCCCGGGTCGCCCCTCAGCCCTCTGCTCCCTAAAATAATAATAACTTGGTTACTATGTTTTAACCTTCAACATAGGTATGTACATATAATGTCACTCAAATACGTTAAGTGTTGGATAAAAGGCACTTTACAAAATTCACAATTATTTAGCGTCAGTGTTAAAGCGATGTGCCACCATCATCGGTCGATATCATGCATATTAAACTGGTGTTTAATAGCTGTGAAACAAACAGAAAGGCATATGTCTGCAAAATGTTCACTGCAGATAACTTTCTTGAGTATTTAAGCTGATACTGGTGTCGAAACGGGAAAAAGCTAAGTAGCCGACTGTTTTGGTGACAATAAAAGCGTCAAAGCCAACAAACGGAATAATGAAACGAATTTCGTTTATACTTTACTGTTGTCGATGACTCATTGTTGCATTGGTGTGAACCTTAAAAATAAACAACTTTCCTACCTGGCAATCCCATGTTACCCATAAGACCTTTAAGTCCGGGAGATCCTGGAAGGCCGGGTATTCCTTGTCGACCTGGGAAACCTTTCTGACCTGCAATATTGGAAGAATTTAATATATTGAAATTTGTGGACATTTCACGAAAATAGCACGAAGTTCGACAATGAAAGAACTTTTGAGTTCATTTGCATTTCAGTTAAACATCATACAATATGAACCTATTTCGATATTACAAGAAATAGAGAAAGGCATGCTATAGTAAAGGGCGAGTACCACCAGAGTGATATTGCAGTGTCACTCTCTGAAACACAGCATTGTCCAATTTTAGCAACAGATTATATAAACACGTAAGTACTTACAAATGTATTAATTTGTACATGTACAGAGCAAATAACACAAACGTAAAGGTTCTCTATTGTACAAAAATCTATACAGAGACAATGGTGAATATTTACAAGATATTTACAACAACTTACCGGCTGCAAACATTTTAAAGTAAAATATAAACAAAGATATAAAAAAATCAATGTGTGAATCAATGGCATTACCCAAAAAAACAAAACAAAAATAAAACCAAACAAAAAATAGGCATTGTGTCGCACCGCACTTCAGTTTGTTTGTACTTGATATCATTTTACCTAAATAGATATACATATATACCTAGAGTGGATGGCTAGGTAGCTAGCAAGATATGTAGCTAGATAGCTAGCCAGATAGAGATAATTATCTAGCCAGTAAAATGGATAGATAGATATAGAGAGACAGGTAGACTTAATAGTAATTAAGCTGTTTATAATCTCCTACAATGCATTTTGGTTCAAATAATTTTGAATTTGGATGACTATTTATTCTGGTGGGAACACTTTTTGTTAAGAAAAAATGTTGGGGTCCTAATTTACATCGAGCCAAATCTGGTGTTATCTCATTTTTGGTGGTCATGGTGGGGGAGGGTCCAGGGTCAAAAAATCAAAGTTGCTCAGAATGGTCTGAAACATGTTCTCATTTTGGAATTTTTGAGATTCGATGAAGTTTTGGAAATTTTGTATTTGAGCTAACATACAACCATACAGACACCATAGTGACCAGATAAGTCGCTCCGCTCGTAGAGGCGGCGTGACTAAAAATGCAAAACACAAAATACTTAGGCTTTTTACCGGAAAATATTACACATTTTAAAACATGTATAACAAACGATTTATGTAGGAAAAAATCAGTTACGCAAGTGTGAAAACAAAAGTCTGCTTCTATCGGGATCTTGGTGTCATTTAGAAATATAGGCACGGAAAATCATACCTTGTTGGCCGCCTTCAGCACGTCCAGGTTCTCCTCTTTCTCCTTTAAGCCCATTGGAACCTCTTTGTCCTGGTCTGCCTGAAGGACCAGGTAGTCCATCAAATCCCCGCTCTCCTGCACGTCCGGGCAGACCCGGCAGACCAGGTTCTCCAGGTTGACCCTTCCGACCATATCTACCCGGTCTTCCTTTCTGCCCTTTGAAAGCACCTTGCGCGACCGAGCCAGGCAACCCTTGTCCCCCACCGAAGCCTTTCTGTCCTGAAGTAAACAATATTTTGGGATCAGAAAATTTTAATCCAGCATTCATTTATTCATTTTATTCACTGCGTTCAAAAGTTTATTTGAAGCCAGTAGTTTAAGACAAAACACCTTTAAAGCCCGGTGATCCATTAGTTCCAGGTAGTCCTGCAGGTCCAGGTGGGCCAGGAATACCCATGTCACCATTAGCTCCTTTTGCTCCAGGTAAACCTGGGAAACCATCTCGACCAGTCCCACCGGGTAAACCAGGTTGACCTAGTGGACCATCTCTGCCAGGAAGCCCTGCGACACCAGGAAGTCCTTTCGTACCTCTTAAGCCGTCAATACCAGGCAAACCTGAAATAAAAAATTTAAAATATCGTAATTCAAGAAATTGATCATTACATCATTTAACGCTTGTTATTTCCACACAAGTCTTTTCAGTGGAAATCTTACTGCATTTACTTTCCATTCAGGGACAAAAAAGTCAAAGATTAGCGAAAAGAACACTAAATGGACAGAAATAACAATTATTATTTGGATTTATGGACACAACAGACCTATGAATGGGTTTCAGTTGTACAACTAGTTGCAATACCTGGTTGTCCAGCTTCTCCTTTTGCTCCAGGCAAACCGTTAATTCCATCACGTCCTATGTCACCTGGTGCTCCCTTTGGACCGGGAAATGCCACAGTACCTGGCGTTCCCTGCCCACCTTTCCGTCCCGGAAGACCATCACGCCCTGGATCTCCTCTAAGTCCAGCTCCACCAGGCCGACCATCTGGACCTCTCAGCCCATCTATTCCCGTCAAACCAGGTTCACCCCTGAAGCCTTTCATTCCCGGTCGTCCTGGGTCACCGGGTCGAGCAAATCCCGGAGGTACTGAATCTCCTCTTGCGCCCTGCAGGAAACGCAAATAAGTAAAAACTAACCGCCACCGAAACTTCACACTGCTATGACGTAATAAGTGAGTCCAAAGTTTCATTTGGTATCGTATCAACTTGTAATCGAGATTTTCACCTTTATTCCAGGTTGTCCTGGCAGACCATTTGAACCAGGTCGTCCCGGTTGACCTTTGAAACCATCAAGTCCGGGATCACCTTGCAGTCCTGGAAAACCCTTGGCTCCAGTTGGTCCATCAGTTCCAGGAGTAGTTCCTCCGGGGATGCCTGGTTCACCTTTTGCACCTGGTCTGCCTCCATTCCCTGGCGGTCCTGGAAATCCATTTTCTCCTACAAATACGAGCCAAGTTGTTATTTAAAGATCCTAATTAAGTTTTCCCTTTCAGAGGTCACAAAATGACTAAGGACACAAGGTCTCGGCTAACAAAAGTGATCATATTCTAACTCAACATGAAAATTTATATCTACATTTATACAGAAGAGCATAAAAAATGTACAAATGTGAATTTTGATGTCAGGGAATTAAATAGTCATGGGTGGGCAAGGATTCAAGTTGTAACAAGTACACGCTGCAATAATTCCCTTTAGCGCCTATCTTTTTCACCTGCAGCACGAATCAACTTATAAATTATCTCCTCTTTTTTAGCCTGAAAACAAACATGCATTTTAATACAAATAGAAAATTATGTCCTTTTTTACCCTTTGGTCCAGGTAATCCAGTTCCTCCTGGTTGGCCACTGAATTCTCTCTCTCCCGGGTCACCTTTGTATCGATCCAGAAATGGGCGAGGCGCTGCTGGACCTGGCTCACCTAAAGGAACAGGAAAAGTAGCGAAATAAGAAATGTGCCACCTTCACTGCTAAGAACGTTGCACAAAAAAAATCTATTCATAGGCGTTGTAATTGGTAAGACAACTAACCACGCTGTCCCTTGGTACCCGGTATACCATCCCGACCAGAAAATCCCGGGTTGCCTCTCATTCCTTTAAGACCTGGAAAAGAATCTCCGGGAAGACCAGGTCTTCCAGTCGGACCAGGGGCTCCCGGTAACCCATCCAGTCCATCAAAGCCACCGTCACCGGGCTGACCCTAAACAAGACATTTTTTTGTTACTCGCGTCTTCTTTCCACTTGTCCAGTGAGAAAAAAGGATGTAGACACAATTCAAATACTGTACGTAACACAATTAACCACATACTTTTGCTCCTGGAACACCAGGTCGTCCAGCTTCACCACGCCTTCCCGTGGGACCTTGAGGTCCATCCAAACCCTGCCGTCCTCTCTCTCCGGGACTACCCTTATCTCCTGGTCGTCCAGGAATTGGATCAACTGGCCTCACTGTTCCCGCTTCTCCTTTCTGACCTGTCAGTCCGGGCAGACCATCACGACCAGGATTTCCCTGAAACACAGAACCGTAAATGTGGTGTTACAAGATCATTATATAATGTGTGTACTTTAAGTTATTTGAAATAAATTTCTATCTTCATTACATATAGTGTATAACCTTCTTACTTTACCTTTTAATCCTCAATTTCTGAAGGCTGAGAAACCACATTCTTGTGAAAAATAAATACATTCGATGGATCATTTGCGCTATTAATATTCCGCACAGATTCATAAAGCAAGTGAATCAAACATTTTAACTTACGGCTCTCCCTTTGGGTCCATCAAGCCCTGGCAGTCCAGGTCTTCCCTTCAAGCCAAATGGTCCGGGAGGTCCTGAAAAGCCAGGATTTCCTGGCAAACCATCCAATCCAGCGTCTCCAGCTTCACCTTTTGGCCCTGGGAACGCTGCAGGGCATCTACCACAGTCCTCTCCTTTCTGACCTGCAAAAATATTGTGTGTAGCATTTCAAGAACATACATATTTACGAAGCTATTAAAATTGAGTTGTATATTTTCCTTCGATGTTAAGTTCCTTCGAATACTACTGTTGTTACTTCTTTTTCATGTCGTCTTATCAATTCAAACAGGAAAAGAAAGTCCTCCTGCGTGACCGCAAGAAGCGTACCGCCCGCGGCGTATCCTGTCCATAGCGTGTTGTGTCCGGGGGGGGGGGGGGGGGAGGGGACCAAAAAAAGGGTCCTTCCCCCCCCCCCGCCAAGAA
>JBCAUG010027376.1:0-10417 GCA_038406175.1 Haplosyllis leylae
CATAATGCCTTCTGCCTCCCGCCCTTCATGGCCAGGGTGCAAGGCCTCCTGCCCTCAAGCCCAGGGCACAAGTCCTCTCACCCAGGGTGCAAGGTCTCCCACCCAGGGTGCAAGGCCTCCCACCCTCATGCCCAGGGCACAAGGCCTCCTGCCCTGGGCACAAGGCCACCTACCCTGGGTGCAAGGCCTCCCACCCCTGGCACAAGGCCTCCCACTCTCATGCCCAGGGCACAAGGCCTCATGCCTCAGCTGCAAGGCCTCCCATCTGGGGTGCAAGGCCTTCACCCTCATGCCCAGGGTGCAAGGCCTCCCGCCCTCATGCCCAGGGTGTAAGGCCTCCTGCCCCGGGCACAAGGCCTTGTGTCCTCATACCCAGGGTGCAAGGCTTCCCACCCAAAGCACAAAGCCTCCTGTGCACCCTCATGCCCAGGGTGCAAGGCCTTCCACCCCAGGTGCAAGGCCTCCTGCCCTAGGTGCTAGGCCTCTGACCCAGGGTGCAAGGCCTCCCACCCCAGGTGCAAGACTCCTGCCCATGCAGTTTGAAATATTTGACATCTTCTCACTGCCTCTAGGTGCAAAAGGTTTGGTTATGACATGTAGTATTGCTATCTCACTACCAAGCCTTCCCGCCCTGGGTGCAAGGCCTCCTGCCCAGGGCACAAGGCTTCCCACCCATGCATTTTCACCTATTTTTTCACTCCCCACCACCCCTCAGTACAAAAAGTTCATTTAATACATATAGTGGTGAGGTGTCCCCACCACCTGCAAGTACAATTCCCACCCTATCTGCATTCACAGAGCCACAAAAGGCCTTCATAGGTCCCCACCATGGGCCCAAAATTTCAGGGCAAAAACCGTCAATCAACCACTTAGGTGACTCTAACGAGTCACCAAATAGGATGACCAGCGGCCATTTTAAAAACTATGCTCTCAGTTCAGTTTTGTTCATTTAAAAATTTACATTTTCTTCTCATAAGAAGTATTCTGGTAAAATGGTTCTTTTTTTATTATTTTTGTCACCTTTATGTTTATTAAACACAGCTTCTATAATATTTCTCTTGGCAATTTAATAAAAAAATGCATGTGATCTTTAATTACGGGTTTGCAGTCAGAACACAAACATGAATGCAAGTAAAGCATATTGGTGCCTCGGCAACTAGTGTTCGCACTGGCGATTTCTGCTTCTTTTGGTAGGCCCTTTCGGTTGGCGTCTCAACTTTCTCGGCAGTCTCGGCGCCAGTTCTATTTCACGGGCGCCTGTTCTTTTTCTTAGGCGCCAAGATCAGAAATCACATTTGACATCGGCAGCGAGTTCTACTACCAAATTTCTTCATTTTGTTCAATATTGAGATGAAGAGCGAGATGTGAAATTAAGAGATGTAGAGTGAGATGAAGGGGGTCCGAACATGTTTCAGGCCAAATCTACAGAAAACCAAGTCCAGGTGGGAGTGTCGACGTTGCTCAGAATGTCCTGAAACACATTTTGCCTTTGGAATTTTTGAAATTCGACAATATTTTGTAACTGTCCACGGAGAACCAATAAACCGGATGGCCGGACATCATAGTGAGCAGATAAGTCGCTCCGGTCTTAAGACGGGGCGACTTAAAAGTGGTGCAGTTCACATTGATCACACATAACATTTCAGATATCCTTTAGCTGAATTTAAAAGAAAAAGGAAATTAACACTGAAAATGAATTTCGGTCCATTTGAATCACCATTAAACTTAAGAGCATTGTCAGCGATCAAACGTGGATTTATGTTCCAATTTAATAAATGTTTATGACACTTCGATTTTTATTTCCAGCAGGAATAGCTGACGACGAAAAACGAAATACATATGGATCAGTCGGCAACATTGTAACAACTGTTTTCTTTTTGCTTGTCTTTATGAGATGAAACACTTTTCGTGTTAAATATTAAATATTAAATATAATTAAATATCTGTTCATCCCACATCTGTTTTGATACACGAAACAAGTTAATTTTGTTTAAATTTTTGTTTCATATTTATTTCACATCAGCCGAATGTCTCGCACAAAAGAAAAGGTGGACACTGAATACACTGGTGAAAATCAAAATTATCACATTAACTACTACACAAAGAGAAGGATGTCATTCACAGACAGAATCTGGCAGTATAGAACTGCTTGAATACATTTATATGGTCGCAAAAGTCAGACTAAAGCAGTATTATTTCCTTATGATAACAAACAGCTGTTCCGTACGTCAGCAAATTGAATCAAATATGGTAGTTTACACCTGGTTGTTTTACCTTAATGGAAGTTCCAGACCTACCAGTTCATTAGAAAATGCCTTTTCGAATGTTATCTGTACAGTGAGATTGAAGGACCCGTGCTACCAATAACCAGGCTATTTTTTTACCTTTTCAATATGTGACCGCAATCTTCAATCTGTACAGGAGTGAAAACACTACAGATAAAGTGAACTGTACAAATTCTCTCAACAAAAACACCTGCATGTCAGTGCGGTAAATCACTGGCAGTAGGTACACTGTAACTCCATTGTTATTGGAAAATCTTTTTCAGAATACACTGCTGACTCCATTGTTACAATTAAATAAAACAAGAACAATAACAGTCATTTAAATTGCAAAAAATGTCTGTGTATTGAAATATTTCTCTCACATCAAAAAACATCAAAAGTATGTGTTGCAGCAATCAGAGACCATCTCAGTAATGATGATAAATTTGGTTCTGTGACAATTTACTTGGCATTTTGGTGCTGTTTTGGTCATTTAAGCCCCTTATCGGCATCCTGGTAACAAAACATAACATATTCTTGTAGAGGAGGTTCTAGGCTTTAAAATGAGTGGTGTTACATCAAAATCAGCTAAGAATTGGCTTCAGAAATGAGCAAATAGTGACTTCTCCAAATTACTCAAAAACCATTCTTTTTGGGGTCTTGTATCATCCAATTTCACCATTTTTCAAAAAATATTTGAAATTGGTTAATTTTATAAGCTGTTATGTAAAAAAATCCAAGAAATTTGCCCCCTGGCAGCCCTGGGATAATTTTTTGTTTATTTTCATATTGGATCCCAGCTCATATCATTTTTGACTCCCCCCCCAACTTAACCCAACCCTAATACAGCACCCAAATTGGGCCATGATGACAAATTCACAACCTGTCAATTTATTATCGATCTGTAAATCATATTCTTTACATGGCCTCTTGGGTAGTTTAATCTGCCCTCCACACATCACCAATTGACATTGAACCCCTGTCTTCGACCTTTCATGCTGTAAACTCCCAGCACGCGACAGGAATCATTTGCCGACATTGGAGTCCTTGTGAAGTGATCATACACCATATTTGGGGACCGGTGCATCATTTTTTATCACTTAACAATTGATAATGGTGTAATGACAACGGGAAAATGCATAATAAGTGACAGCTACTACATAATCACAGCAAGTTTTGTGAGACATTGGTGAACTTATTCGTAGATTGTGCAGAGCTTCCGTTAAGTAGGAAGTTGCTCCTTTTCGTCGCCTCATAATTAGACTAACATTTCTTTCAGGCTGAGACATAAATGTCCCCCAGTCTCCGTACTTGATGGATCTTATTATTAAATAAACAACAGGTTTTTCTCACAAGAGACACACGCGGGCAATAAGTAACAGTAGCTTGGTAACAGTATTTGTCAATTATGCACGAGATTCTCATTTTACCATCCTTAGCCCAGAAAATTTGCAAAATTGTTTGAGGCAATACTGCTTTCGAAGAACAAATACGTTTCTCCTTGCGAAAATGTGTGCCGTTTGTAAGGAGTGAAAGATAAAACCATCCTATCATCAAAGGGATTAGACACTCAGCCTTTGGCAGGCAGGGGTCATGAAGCTCACAAGGTAGTGACCAAGTGCACTGCGTGCACGCCCGCTAGCGTTTTTTAGCTTTGAAAAAAAATCTGAATCTGCCGAAGAATTTCTGGAAGTCCATGAAAACGAAACTAGCCGTACCATCGTTCAATATACTGACTTAAATGCTATAAAATAGCAATGTTCCATTACAGGTTAACATTCAATACAAGACACTGAAAATGATTCCTACAATGTCTGGGTCTTAAAAACGTTAGCTCTAAAATTCCACGACCATCCGGGTGGAATGTCATCTACTTTACTCAGCTATATTAAGCTTTATCCACATTGGTATTCAGATGATGATATGCCCTTATCAGAAGCAGCTTTGATATATCCTGTCTATTCCATTGTGATTTAGTGGCTTGTGTTGTATGATGGAAACTCTCTATAGTTTTTATAGGCAATAAAGTGGCCTTTATGTATTATGAGAGTCATATAAACCATTAACGCGAATGCTACGTTTATTGTGAGAGACAAATCTGCGAGTAGAGTCAAGCTGCTTACGCATTACACTTTCACATTAAGAACAAGGAATTTTACCTCCCGCATCCGAAGGATGGGGGAAGGTAAAAGTTTCAGTTTGTTTGTCAATTCACAGGGAGGGGTACCCCAGCCAGCTGACTTGTACGGGGAGGGTACCCAACCAGGTACAAGTCAGCTGACTTGTATGGGGGTACCCCAGCCAGGTCAGAATGGGGGGGGGTACCCCAGCCAGGTCAGGAAGGGGAGGGGGTACCCCCCAGGATAGGACAGCAGAGCGAGTACTTGCGGTATGCCTCTTGCGTTCACGCAGGGGGACTTTCTCGTTTATCACTAAATTTAGCCTCTTAAGTGCCGTCAACCTTTTTGGTACAAATATTACGAGACGCCTACAAGACTGTGCACGCAACATTATTACTTGTTTCGCACTTAGGAAAACCGTGTATTTTTCTGTGAAGCGACAGGAAGGGCATATAGTGTGATAAAAGGCAATAATTCAACAGAAGCACTGTAATGTAAACTGCAACTTAGTCTTTGAACCACTTGTCATTTAGATAATGGATTGTGTTGTGAACGGATACCATTGAATTGCTTTACATTCGAGTTGCCCGTTCTGTGTAAAATGAATATAATTATTTTCCATTTTCCTTCAGATCAAGAAATAAAAAGCAGTAGAAGCACTAGATTTTGTGGCCTAATTGTGTTAATTCGTGAAGAAGAAAGTATTTTTCCAACTGAACGATCCTGATAACATCATCTCCTAAGTCCACTATTGCTAGAAACGCATTCAAACCGAAAGCCTTCATAGGGTTTCAAATGAGGTAAATGGCAATCGAAGCTGACACAAAGAAACCTAACAACAATATACTCTATTACGTTACAGTGATTGCCACTATCAGGAAACATCTAACATCTGAGAACTTCTTTGGCACTTTTTCCAGGTATGGCCTGTCGTGCAGATACGTTATTGTTTGAATTGGAAGTATTAACTAATTGCGTCTACTGCAGACTGAGCTTAATCGACAGAACAAAACGACATTTCTAAACAAGCGTTGCAGTTGAGTCATTTTCACAGAATGCTTTTTAATGTCATTTAATGCCATTTTAGTGTGTCATTTTAATGTCTACAGTGTAAATTACTCGTCAAACCCCGCAGATCTGTGCCCCTAGTTTCTAATTTTCTTCTGGCGACCGTTTAATAAAATGCATCAAGTAGTCAGCTATAGATTTATCCTCAATCAACACGAAAAATAAGTCCATTAGTCCGTGATTGAACGATTTTAGAAGAAAAAGCCCACACAAGGAATAGGCAACCAACAAATGCATGTGCATAATTGTTCTTCTGCTGTCTATAATAAAGTTTAAATTTTAAAACTGCCAATTTATTAATTTAACCACGTGTGATATTTAATAGGACTTATATTTCTGCAGGAATAATTGCTCATTTGGCTACACTCGCTTACAAGTTCTCACCTTCGGGAGTATTTGCTGGTTTCTAAACATATTGCTAACCTTTCTTAGACGCAAAATGTTCCGTAAGAATCTGCAAAAAGAATGTGTGCACATGGGCACATCTAAAAACATTGGAATTTGCCATTATTTGTAATCTGTTCCACTTTTGTACAAAAATTTTAATTACTTTGGTTATGAAATTTCGTTTCAGCTTAGACTAATATAAATGTACTGATATGTTTTTAATTCCACTTTAAGATATGGCAATGACCTTCTGAGAAGGAGTAATAAGTTTAAATAATTGACACATATTTCAGTCATTTTGAGGCCAAGATATAAATTATATTTACTGCAAAATACATCTTCTACTACAATTACATCTGGATAAAACACAATTTTGTATGTCACAAACTTCATTTAATAACAAAATCTGAGGTTAGAACCTGCTCATACTTCACACTCTAATGTGAGAATCTACGCTCATTTTCGTCACAAGAACTGTCGCAGCTCATTCTCGACACATGGGCAGATTAAAGGGTCAACAGTGAAACATATCAAGATTAGCCAACGTTTTACTAAGACTTAATTCCCCTAATTCACTGTCATCCGCTCTTGCACTTTATCAGTGTTGTGATTCTCTGAGGTAAGCTTTTGATGTGCTAATAATTGCGTCGTGCTTTTCTTTACGTTCTGCAGACAGGTTTATTCGTATATATTATGCAACATACCTCAGGGGCTTCACGTGAACGTTTGACAGGGTAAGCTCGTGACATGATAACGACCAAAATGGATTTACTTACCATGATACCAGTTTTCGTCACAAGTAGATGAAATATTAATTCTTCTGCACATCTGGACAACTGATGCAATCTCGAAGCGGATCAGCTCACTTGTCATCCCCTTCATCAGTTCACCGACATTATAGAAATGTTTCGCTTCAAGATTTCTTTTAGTACTTTGACATATTTGGGGAAACTAGGGAACTAAGACCTGATATTTGGAAATCACTATAGTATTTTGCGTTTCAAGAATTATTGCGCCCATGACAAAGGAGACTCTAATGTAAATTTGTCGATATTGAACTATCCACTCACAGTTAGATACATTGTACAAGAAAACGGAGAAGCAGATAATGGAAATCCACTTTGCTTCCATGAACATACACAGGCATATTGTGATCATACCATTAAGGTATCATTTACTTACCAATCATATCCTTTGCCAAAAGCGAAACCTAGCATGAGGAAACGAGAATTCTTACAATAAAAATCTTTACTGTTAATGGAAAGGTGGCTGAAAAGTTGCCCGAGTTCGGGCAATTGTCGAAAACACCAGGAGAAAAACCTCTTCGTGGCCTTCCTCTTTATTTGTATCATTATTGCAGCATTGTAGCACCTCAGACTACGCCTCAAAAAAATACACTTAAGATATCTTTCTGTACGACTCAAGTAACACCTATTATGAAAAATATTTTCATCCCACTAGAAGGCCTCGAGCTTTTTACGGTGGGATGTTTGAACTGAATGCTTGTTGAATACTTCAGAAGCTTTTAACACACGGAAAAAAAAGCATTTCCGTGCAAAGACTACGTATTGTGCTTACATAAGCAAGTTTTGCTACAAAATTAAGTACGCCCTTGGAATTGATGGTACTAATCACTTGTTTCAGTAACTTCACAGCGTAAAACAAACTTCAAAGCAATCAGGCGATTTACCTTAATGGAAATAAATGTAACCAAGTGAGTTCCCCGATTGTTGGTGTCAATCGGCTTCGATAAATAATGTATCCAGAAAAGTAGCTTGTGTGATCAATCTCGTGACAAATTAATCTAATATACACCAAATAAGGTACGGTCATGCTTGTTGGAATAAGCATTAAAATATCTCGAAGATTTCATTTTCTGGCAAAAAAAACAAAGTAAAAGACTAAAAAGACTGAGAGGAATAAGAGCTTCGTCCTGAAATCAATATCTTCACATATTTTCTACCACAAAGCAAATGGCTGGACCGACTCAGTAAATGTATCAAGTGCCTCTCATGATATTTTAAGCATGAAACACCAGTGAAATGTCTCCACGGCAGAGTTTAAATTTCAATTTAATTTTTAGAATGAATGAATGATTTTTTTCTTTCTGTGCTCGTTAATAATTCCATGCAAAATCATGGATGTAGATGTAGATGAAATAAACAGAAAACGATCGTGCAGCCATCAACCCTTTTAACCTGTAAAAGGATGAGTCTCCAACAAAACATTTACAGTCACGCAATTTGCATGACAAGAAACAAAGACACGCCACAGCCAGACAGCTTAATAACAGTAGCAGCTACTGTCTCATTACCATAATTAAGGCAGAACAAATACGTCCAGTGTGGTCAGTACAGAAAGTTTCCAATCTAATTTCTTAGAGACGTCTCAGACAAAGTAAGTCCCTTGACATTATTTCAGTAGATTTGTACATGTTCAATGAATTGCTCACTACTGGAAAATATCGCCAGGTGAACAGGTAGCTCATCTGTTCCTGACTCCAAACGAATGAGTACCTTGTGGACTGAGTGTTTATTTTACGCACTTCATAGGCTGTTTTTCAATATTCTCGTTTGCAGACTGAATTTACGCCGTTGAAACAACAGTGTTGATTTGGTGGGCGAAGATCACAAAATAACAAAATACTGTATCTTCATTATCCCGATTCTTCAAAACTGTTACAGAATATCAACGTACGATTTAATAAGACTTTCACATCTGCACAATTGGTAAAATCACTATCTTTATTTTGGAAAAGCGACCACGTGTACTAAGTGAACAATGCAAATGTTATTTTAGTTCACAACCACACTTTGACCTATCGGAAAGGCTCAGTAATCAGCGGGAAACTAATTTATTCAGGTCCTCCTGTTATGCCAGACAGTGGTGAAAAAAAATGCATTTATGAACGCAATTATGTTTATTTTAGGAATTCTACACTATTTATGAATAAGGCAGAGGCGAGAGGGCGCTCCCTTTCCAGAACATGTTTAAGCAACATAGTCTTAAACGCTTTGAACAAATATATAACGGCTGACAATCATATACCTGAAACTAAACTGCATCCCTATGTGTCATGAGAGCTGTCTAGGTTGCTAACCTAATGACCCGTACCGCCGTCTGGGACAGAGACATTAGATACAGTTCATTCAAGGACGTCAGACAAAGACGACAATGATCTTGTTAAAGATCCGAAAACTTTGCAGATGTTTGTCTATTAATCGCAAATCCTGTGGGCTTCTGCACGACAGTATGAATTTATCGCTGAAGCATTTATCACTTTACAAAAGTTAAATCATTGATTTTATACATGAAGTTGAAAGTAGCTTCACTGTCTAAACGATGTCTTAGCCCCCCCCCCCTCAAAAAAATTGATTTAGAATTAATAGGAACTATGGATTGTTGTATTTTGACATCTACGAAAGAAGTCACAGACGTTCGTTAAGTGTGTAATTTGGACAAAAATGTTTTAACCTTCATGAGCTTCTGTGGTTTAATGACTGTCTCCATGTCGCTAAGACTGTCTTGTTTGCAATAAAGGCCACAAACAGTCACAATAGGTTATAACAGTACATCAACCTGAGGAAAACAGCAGATTCAAGGACCTTTGACATTCTCATTACCCAACTCCGTTGTTCCTGTCCATATTACATCAAGTGAGTGGTTGCTTGAAACGTTTTGTGTTGAATAGCTGCTAAAAGTATCCGTTGTAGTATTTCAGGGTGTAGTTTTTCTCTGAAGCAATGCACCATTTACCGGAAAAATCTGACTTTTGTCATTTGCCTATCTTAGTAAACTAGTCAAATATATTTCACTTTGGCGTGCGAACTAGTGTAACATAATAAAGCGATTAAGAGTTAACACGAAAAAACAGAAGACACGACGAAGCTTGTAATCTAATGTAACATGTTCTTCCACACTTTGTGCAAGACGTCCAGCGTTGAGTGTAATTTTTCCGTGATTTTAGCCCAATGACATTTGTTCTCAAGAAGAACGACCAATACGTCAACGTTACTCTTTGTCAGTAGCACGTCAGTACGCTATTATATTTTGAAATCTGAAGATCATTATTAATTATTACCTTGTCATGTTACTGGCATCTCTTGACAACAGAAAATATATGTAACAGGGAATGTCTGAAACATGAAACGTGATACATGTACTGATTTAAACGTATTAAACTGTCTCAAAATAAAGCAAATACGAGCTAGATTTCGCAAGAATCTTCATTTAATTCATGACGTGCTGCACAAAGTGATACATCGCTTCCAGCTAGCCTTGTTAAGCGAGAAGCAGTAATCTGCGTAATTGCTTAATTTGCAAAAGACGCCGTGACAGGGCGTGCATATTTATGAAGAAACAAGATGCCTGTCCTGGAAACTGTAAATTAGATCTTAGGAAAATTGCAAGCCATTCCTATGCCTGAAACTGGTTGAGACAATAAATATATTAACTTTTCATTACTGCAAAACTCACTGCTACTTGTTCAGAAACAATCCAGAACAAGAAAGTCCTCCTGCGTGAACGCAAGAGGCATACCGACCGTGGCGTAGCCGACCTATACCCGGGGAATCATGG
>JBCAUG010027387.1:0-10417 GCA_038406175.1 Haplosyllis leylae
CAGTGGACTGCCGCGCTACAATCCTATTCACTATTAGTCTAAATTCTGCGAAGGTGTGAAACAGGAGATTCAATTGGTCTGTATTCGGTGTCGGAATGCACAAGAAATCTCCTAATGTTCCTATTGCATGACAAAACATTTGCAGTGCGTACAGCGTGATACAGAGTTTAATTGTTACAAAGAACTGGCGTGAATGTTGGAATTTGTTTGAAAACACTAATCTTCAAACCATAACACATCAAAAGCATTACATCTCTTTCAATAACACGCAGAAGAAATACGTTGACAATGCTGGTCCTTTTAACATTATGTGCCTGCTTCATTTGGTAAGTAAAACGGGCTCAACAATTTTACATAAAAAAAAGTAAAGAGAAGACATCCATGCAATTATCTCTGTGTACCTTGCACTTTACGTTCCGTCTTAGTTGGAAGCTTGCCGCATTAGGATGTGTAGACCTAAATAATTTTTTGAAATAGAATTTTATTTTATTCTTCTTATCCAGAAACTCACAGTTTGTTTAAATTAATACGGTGACGATAGGAATTCAACGGTGTGCTGATGTCAGACTTTACCTTTCGAACAGCTGTATAGTTGACATGAAAAATAAATCTTTTACTTAGAACGACATTTTTATACGCATCCAGGGTAAGTGGTTTCGGGACATTCGGAGGACTAACCATGTCAGATGAAAAACGCCTTGTGAAGCACCTATTGGAAAACTACGAAAAAGTTGGACTGGCCGGACGTCCGGTGTTCAATACGAGTGAAGCGGTGCAGGTCCAGCTGAGCCTATCACTTCTAAATGTCCTCGATATTGATCCAGATTCACAAATATTTGAATTTATTGGCCTCGTAATGATGGTTAGTAATGGGTTACATTTGTATAGTGTCGGTAATATTTCCGTTATATTATCTGCCTGTGCCTCCATCTATCTGCCTGTCTGTGAGTATTTGTCTGAAACACGTACAATTACCTTTCTTTCAGAAATGGGAGGACATCTTAATGCAGTGGTCGCCTGCAGACTTTGGGGGAGTTTCACACATTGTTGTTCCCTGGACACAGATTTGGACTCCTGGCGTAATTCTTATGAATACGCGAGTGCATGACCCTATTACCATCCCACGCGACAGGTGGGCATGTTTTTGCATAACTCTGTAAAAATCGTGTTGCAAACTATTTTGTACGCTAGACAATTCAGTTCTGTAAAATATGAAAAGCCTACTGGCATCCGTATGTCCCAATATTGCTTCGTGGAAAATTGCAACCATAAGTAACAAAATTTTTGACATATTTCTACAAGGGTACAACGCTACCACAGTTCAATCATCAATTCACAACGTTCAAAAATTGCCAATGAGTTAAAACAACGTCTTTATTTAAACTCCTCCAAGAACACAAGTAATGGTAATCTCCTTTTTGTTTAGGATAGAGACTGTAGCTTCAGCAGAACCAAGAGATACCCGCGCACGAGTCTCTGCACAGGGTCATGTACAGTGGGCAATGCAGGTATCTATGTCTTTGACTTAAGATAGAAATGTATGTACATAAATCTCAATGTCTGTCGGAAGATAACCTCCAATGACAATTTTGTAATTGAAAAGAATTGATCGCAACAAGTAAAGTTACTGTTCACAACATTTTTCATTTTGTGAATGCAGTACAGGTTTAAGACTTTTTGCAACATGAACCCAGGAGCCAACAGTATTTTGTGCAGACTAAGGTTTGGTGCTTGGTCCTATACTGAAGAGGAGCTCTCGTTGCAGGTGGGCTTTCTTATCTAGTACCTTCTGCACGTGTTTCTTCAAATAGAATCCTTGCTGCGCAAATGAACTGAATTTTACACTCACCTTACTTTTAACATTTGTAAACTAGTGATGGTTTACTTCAATCACATTGAGAGTACTCTACATTTTAGTTTACATCAAAGAGAGTAAATACATCATTTTATGTACCAAATCACACCTGGGATTTAAAACGCACAAAGGCCAAGAAAACTGCGCGTGACCATCCTTGCTGTCCCGACGCGCAGTATGGTAAGTCAGAACTAGATAGTTTATCACACATGTCATAACTTAAACAAGACAGCCTCTCAATAACATTACGAGGCAACACCGACCACGCCCCCCTTACCATGCTAGACCAGACCTAGTGGGGAGAGGTGAGGGCAGGTAGGGTCACCTGGTCAGGCAAGACCCAACTGAGAAGGAGGGGAAGGGGTAGGGTCAACTGGACATGGTGCCCTTCCCCTCAGACCAGATATAGCTGGAGGAGGGAAGAGGTTGGGTCACCTGGTCAGGGTACTCCTCTCCCCCTGCCCCCAACGGCAGAACCAGGACAGGATGTACCCTTCCCTCTTTTCCCCCTTGTGAAAACATTACTTTCCCTATCTATCTGTCAAATGAAATTGCCATTTTGTTTTCAAATACAGCGTTGTATTTCAATAATTGCGAATTTAAAGATTTGATACCTCAAGTATATCGTATATTGAAGTTGAGGAATGGCCACTCGCCACTACCAAAGAAAATCTACCAGCATGATGTCAAATTCTAATTTCCAGGATAAAAAGTTATTGCTTTTAATTTTTGCTGTGAATTGTCGTTACCGGTAATGTGGTGTAACAGTTTAATGTCTATTTCAGATGACATAACATACACTGTGAACTTTGAAAGAAGGCCTCGAAGATCTGAACCCGCTCTTCCAAAAAATTAGTTTAAAATGTCATTTCTTTTAAACTGTTGATTTCGTTGTATTAGCATCCTTTGCCCTACTTTCTGTTTTATCTTTGTAATATAGTTTTTAATTTTCTAGTCGTCACAAACACACGTGACCACATGACCTTGTAGTCTGTAAATTTTAGGAAAATATAATTTACCTTAGTCTTCGTCACATCGTCACATCTTTGTATTTCAGAATGCTAAAGACGTATTCATATGTTAAAACCAGTCTTCTATTCAAATTTAGGTATGATGGTAATAAATGTTCAGCATGCAATCACAATTAAATGTCTAACTAATGCTATCTGTTAAAAAGCATGTAAAATACGATACAACTTTTCTATTTTAATTTTTTCCGTTCAGACCAACATGGTGAAAGTTGATACCTGAAAATTAAAATATTTTAAGACCATGCAATGCAAAAAATTAATTAGACCTAATTCAATTTAAGAAGATAAATCAATTGAGAAGGATAAAAAATTACGTCATGAAAAAAGTTCAAATGGTGTCTCATGACGTTGTTAAATCTAAACGACGTCATGGCAGCATTCTGTGTAAACAAATTCCAACCAATAAATGTAGGTTAACATAGGCTCGCTTATCATAAAACTGCCAAAGGCCCTTAACATCATCCCAATGTATTTAGGGGCTATCGACTAAACCAATATGGTGACTCTAACGAGGCACCAATAATGTCATGTGAAGGTCCATACCTTCTTTCAATTTCAGTCTTTGTACTTCATCTGACTTTGCATGTCTAATTAAAGAATTGCAAGGAAAACAATGACAGACAGAACACCAGATGTGAGCCCACTCGAATGAATAGAGACTTAATCCCACACAAGAGAGGTCCATTCAAAACATAAATAAAGATTCCAAGTAGCTTGATAAATTCATCACAGTTGTTTTAGACCATGTTTCCACAAAAAATGTTCTAAAACTATCAGAAACTTGTCTTCATTAAATAGATACCTACGCAAACATAGTACTGAGTTTTTCATCCTCAACCAGACACCGGCAGACCTAGGAACTTTGTGTTAAAAGTTATGTTAATTTTAAAGTTAACATCTACTGAAAGTTTATCAACAACAAAAAGTTTAACATGTACCAAATGTTTACTGGTAAATAAATGACATTTTTGAAGACAAAATTTTGTCAAATATATGACAGAAATATGCAAAACATATTTTGGTCTCTGATGAATTAATCACTGAAGTATTTGTCAGACCAATTGAAATCAATTGTTTTCTGAAACCTAACCATCACAAATGGCAACAGATTTCAACCCAATGAAGTGCATGGAGTTTTCCCAAGATCATCAAATTAATTTGAGTTAAAATCTTGTGTCTGTGTTTATGACCTTAATTTAATAATGATCTAATATGAGCACATGAGATTTTACTTCAAATTATTGAACTGAAATACCATTTTAGCCAGCGGTCAGATACGAATTTTGATTTAATTTGGTCTCAGAAAATGTGATTTTTATTGACAAAAAATTATTCAAAGATTACATTTCTGTCATAGTTGACAGATTTTCATCTATGAACTGTTTATATGTTAACCTTTAGCAAATTTTAAACTTTTAGCAAACACTAAACTTCTAACAGCTGGTAAACTTTTAGTAGTTGACAAACATTTTAGAGACACTCTTCTTTTTTCTGTTATTAACCCCTAAGTAAATACTGAACATAAGGGGGCAGTGGAAATGATGACAGATCTGACATACTCAATAATTTACCACAAAAATGGCAGATCTGTCAGAATAAGGTTGAGCACGAAAAAAGAAGATTTAAGGTAAATTTCACACGTCTGGACAAAAATTTAAACGGTTTAGTCTCCATACCTTGATGACCATTTTAGACATTTGAGTTTGTAGTCACTTTACTGCTGGAGTTTTCTAGATTGTTGGTCGGTTTGCCTTTACAGAATAGGGAACGAACTTGATTTTGAAAATCCTTGTATTGTAAAGCATAACAAAATGGATTAACACAACAGTTGACGTTCGTCATAAAAACTGAAAAATTATAGAAAGGACTTGTAAGTGATATCTTTACCCCCAGTGTTACCAATAGGAAGATAGAAATGTTCCATACCCAACATAAGAAAAACAAAACTGTCAAAAACACTAACGTTTTCAGAACATTCCACTTCGCGGAAGTTAGCTTTTCCGATTGACTAGTGGATGCTTCACCAATACCTTCTGCCTTACTGCGCAGAAGTGCAAATATTGATAAATATAATGACAATATAAACAACAGAGGGAAAAAGAAATACACTACACAAACTATAACTGAGGTGAAGGTAAACCAGAATTGGCTGGGCCACACTTGATTTTGAATGCACACTCCTTCGGGTGTAACTTCGGTCGTGGGGATATATCTCGCAAGTGTAAAGGCTGGTCCGAACATCCAAGCACTCAGTATCATTATCACTGCGTGACGTTTGCGAAATGAACATTTGTGCCACACTGAAAAAAGAATGTTCATAAAGACCATCTTTTTCTGGATAAAAGCAGAATTTATTCAAATAACTATAAAACGTAAAAGGACGACATTATTTAAAGATATAATTAGGTTTTACTTGTGAATGTTATGCTGAGCCATCTTTCAATATTGAGCACAACAAGATTGTACGTTGAGCACAGCAGGAAACTCCAGAGCTGATGCTTTGAATCCCATAAATAACATCTAAGAAGACCTGCGAAAAATACAGAGATTATGGAAATTATGGAAATATTATCGCAATTGACGAACGAATTTAGATGTTCCGTGCAGTGATGTGGTTGGTCTGAGGTGTCCCATGCAGTGTTTGGTGTATGTGAGGAGACTCAACGATCATCGTGGATAGTTCAAATACACATCATAATTGGGCAGGCATAATGTCACCAGAAATGTTCATTTGGCTGCACTTGATTAATCTAGTCACAGTGATTGTATTGGGGGACCGGTAATTTTGCGATAATTTACGATAATTTCTGAGAATTAAATATGAAACGTAGCATTTTTACCTTTGATGCCAAAATCTCTCTCTTCCATTGCCCAGACGACATCCCAAGCGGTGGCAATAAGGATGACAGAGCATATCAAATCCAGCACACTCTGGCTTATAATAAACATATTAACGGTCTTATTCCGTATTATGGCTGAAGAACACAATACGATTAAAGTAAAGCCATTTCCCAATATTCCCGTTGTGCCTGAAAAACATGTAATTAACATTATTGAACAAATGCGATTGTAAATAATAAGAAAACAGTGAGGGAATTAAAGAAACATATCCAGAAACACAAAGACATAAATAGGAGAATAATAGAAAATAAACGACACCATTGCATTCTTAATACCAATTACCATTCCAAAGTCTACAATACACATCTAAACCAAGCTTTATCTACTGAATCAGATATGGCTATTTGCATTGATCAAGCTTTGGAACTGTAGACTAAAATAATTTACAATTTGAGAAAGCTACTAAATCGTTATCATTTAAACAAGACTTTTTAAAACAAAAAGGCAGAACCAATATCATTTCTTTCAGTCAATTAGCAACAAACCAAAGCTAGATTCTATTCATGGTCTCGAGGGAAGAGATTTGATGGGGATTGTTTGATTCGCAGAGAATGGCCAGTAAAATTCTTAATTCTCATCCTACCAGTCTTTACTGTAAGAAAACACTTTTTTTAAAATTTGGACCTATTTTAATTCACGACTACAAATATACCTTACATAGAAGAAACATCAATTGGCATGGAGAAGAAAATTGACGTGAAGCAAATAGCGGAACTGCTGTGAAATAGACACAAACGAGTTTTTCACGACAAGATCACATTTACATTTTTAAGCCTGAATTTACATCAAGAGGTTTAATAAATTTCAGCAAAAAGTTACATCCACTGGGAATTGAACTCACAACACTGACCATCAGTGGATCTAAGGTTGAATGTTTATCCAAATAGGCCAGAGAGGCAAGTGCTACTTGGCAGACCTCAAAGAGAAGTTTGTTTCATGCACTATTTCACATTTTGAAAATCATTAAAGCATGTCTGATGTAAATTCTGTCTTGTAAAATTTGATCTTATCGTGAAAAACTCGAAACTCTTACATTCTATTTGAATTCAAACTCGTTTTTCTATTAATCAACCAACCTGTAGTTAAGTAGATGACCATGTCGAGTGATTTGACACTAGTGTGTCTATTAGTCAAGTCATTCGGTGTATTTGTGTATGTTGTTTTTTCCGAATAATTGTTTATGACATCACTAAATGAGAACTCAAAAGCAGGATATGTTATTTCTTCCATTACGGCACAAAAATGAACCTTCCAGTCTTTTATGCAATTTTGTAAGCTATGTGTTTCATGTTCCGCCTATATAAAGCTGTACACTTACTAGTGGTAAACAGAAAAGTCCTCAGATCATCGAAATCATCTTCAAAACATTCATGAGTAAATTAAGGTTTACTCTCCGAACATTCAACTGTTTGAATAATGTCAGTTGAAGACTCTCATTGCACGATACCAAAGAATATGTTACCCGTTTTGGGAAGAAGTCTTGAGAATAGCTCGGTAGTGAGCAACAAAAATTCAACACTGAACAAAATCAGAAGTTGACAGGGCTTGTAGATGTACCAGGAACGTCAGAGGTTAGCTCTTAAATTAGATTACTCGAACCCCAATCTAACTGCCTTTTGAAAGTATAATAATATTGCAGTACTGTCAAAATATAAGCAGATCTTAATTAGTTAAAAAAGGGAGTCTATGTGGGAGATGGTTTTGTGGTTGAAAATAGTTTGACTGATAAAAAGTAAAATCTTTTGAGATCAATCAGGAAGTTTCAATTAATCATTAAGAATTCTCACATCTTTATACAGATTTTTATAGGCTTTTTTAAGTTTAAAAAGAGTTAATATGGGATATGATTTTTTTGGGACAGAAAGTGTCTTCTGTAAAGAAAATTGAAATCCTTTGAGATCAAACAGGAAGGTTTAATTCCTCATTAGAAAAAGGTAAATTCCAATATGTTCGCTCTCGAGTTTTAGAGCTTCTTTTTTGACGACTGTTCCATTGCTGGAGTAGTAAAAGGTGAGATGAATATTGTCGTCATTTAACGTAGTTAATGACCAGAAACGTCTAGTACTTCCGTTTACATTTAGAATTGCACGGATTATCCACGAATGAAAATTGAAATACAGGTAAGGCACGGTTAATTCAAAGTGATTTGTTGGCAAGGTTTTCCTTTGAATTAAGTGTAAATTTGAACTAAACTATGATCTATAATTCAAAGTTTGTATGTAACTTTGAATTGGGAATCACTTTGGTTTAGAACTTTGAATTAGAAATTAATTTGGTTTAAAACTTTGAATTAGAAATTGCTTTGAATTAAAACTTTGAATTAGAAATTGCTTTGATTTAATTATTTGATTTGTGGCTTCCTTCTCATTAACTCTTTGAAATAAACTCAGACTTTGAATTACATGAAAACTTGGTTTTAAAATTTGGATAAGAAATACTTTGAATAAAATGTTTGAAGTATGAAATACTTTGAATTACAACATACTTTGAATTAAAACTTTGAATTACAGCATAATTTGAATTAAAACTTTGAATTAAAGGTACTTTGAATTAGATAAGATTTAAAATCACTTTGAATTAGTGGAACCTTGAATTAACAGTGTTTGAAATAACCATACATATTAAACATAAAATGATAAGATTGTGGCAAAGATTAGGCCAAAAATTTGAATTAAGTGAAAGTTCAAATTTACCGTGTTCGAATAAAGTGTGCTCAACCTGTATTGGCAACCAGCTCCAAAATTAAGGTTTATTATAAATGTGGCAAAAGACTCAATGTAAAAGATAGGAATAAAAACTCATGATAAAACTGTATATTTCCTGGAACTCTGAATAAACTGTTTATTCCCTGGGACAAACTCTGAATAAACTCTTGGATGTGATGTCATTGTGGGTATCAGCCAATCAGAGAGCTTCTTACTGATGGCATCACAGTGATGTCATCTTAGGGAATCCCTTATGTGTAAAATAGAATTTAAATAAAAATTAAGCAAAAAATCTGGTATTTTGTGCATTTATAATAAACTTAATATCATGACTTTGCCCTTCAGGAAATAAACTGCCCAGACTCCTTCAGGGCATAATTCTGTTTATTCCTGAATAAAAGTCATGATATTGTCTGTTTATTCTAATAACAATGATATTGATAATAATAATAATTTATTTACTCTCAGTTTTACATCTTTCATGAAAACAAATATAAGACTACGTTTTGGTTAATACGGCTGAGAGTTGGTATACCTGAATTCTTCAGTAGACTGTACATGTAAAATGCCAGGTATCCAAAGTGTTGGTTTTAAACGTATATACAAATGTTTATAAATTCAGTATGGCACAAACAGTTGTATGTATATGTTAAAACACTGGTTGGAGTTGTTTCAGTAAAAATAATTCGTCACGAGCCGTTAGACGAGTGCAAATTATTTTACTGAAACAACAACTGAACCAGTGATTTTAACTATTTTAAAAAATGATTGGCACCTTGAGAACCCCTATCGGAAGAGTGAAGTCCTAAAAATTTCTCTTTGCCTGGCCTTTCTATTGTTATTCCCCTGGACTGATTAATGTTCAGAATCGCTCACCACTGAATGGGACTGTTAATGGGGTCCTTACTCATAGCCCTGTATTGACGGAATTGCCAATTTGCCTTTTGAGACCCCATAAATGGTCCAGAAAGTTACTGGAGCAAAGCAAAAAACAATAGGCAGGGGTGAGCCACATGACATGGAGTGAGCAGACCAGCAGGCCTTCCCAGACTGCATTGCTTGGTTGGCTGTCTAACCGTATGCATTCTTTTCAGAATATGAGGCAACTTCAACCCCATGGAATACATAGTAATAGTTGGAATATCTGTCTGACTTTTGGTGAGGATACTGTCTGGATGTTTGTCTATCTGTATGCAAAAGGATTAGTAATTTGAATAAATATTTATGTGTCAAAAAATTCATTGAAAATGACCAAAAATCAGATTTACCAGTACAAAAACCGTCTCCAATAACAAGGCAAAAATTACTAAAAATCACTGTAAAAGTTACTAATTCATCAATATATATACTACATTTGCTATGCTCTTTCATTTGATATGTTACAAGACCAGTTTTCTGTTACAGACTGCAAAAGTGCACTTTTGGGTGCACCCGGGTCAGTGCACTCAAGATGCCAATTTTGGTGGCATGTGTCATTTTTTGATGGTCTCCCCGTGTAGAACAATAGACAGCAGAGGGCAAATTATCAAGATTTAAGATGCCGTCCTCTGAATAGACGAAAGGTGCCAGAGTTTTTTAACAGATTATTAAGAGTTTCAAAAAGCTTTGTAAACCAACGATAAGTATCTGTATTACGATTTTAAATCGTAATATTTTCAACTGTCACTTCGTTGGAGGAATTGAAATCAAAAACTTTTAGATATCTGTTGACACTCTGCTGATATTTCTACACTTGAAAAAATCCACTTGACTGCAGTAAACTTGAATGAAGTTAAATCATATTCATAGGAAAATTGGCAAAGTGCTGTCAGAAAATTAAATGTGGACAAACTGATGAATCAAAATGTCTACACGGGTAGTATTCAGTATAGGATGCGGACCCTAGTGCCTGGCAGTAGTTGTATGACCTGATGACCAATAATAGA
>JBCAUG010027398.1:0-10415 GCA_038406175.1 Haplosyllis leylae
AACAAAACATTGTAATACAACAGCTAAACTGTGCTGTCAGTCGACCATATACCCCAATTTGTCTGCAACCACATGCCCTACTAAGATACAGTTATTCCAATTTGAGAATAAAGAGAATAACCAATGGGTGGGTTGGGAAGGGTGGAAATAAACAAGTAGAATGTCATTTGAATTTTATGACATCACTAGTGATGCAATTTTTGCACGTGCAAACAGCTCCAGCCCTGCAGCAGCGAGAGCCCAAGGGCGTTGTTCCCTTCCATGAGTAAAACCCATTTTATAAATAAAATGAACCTTTACTCACAAAGTACACAAAGACATACTGATATTGATATTGGGTTTATTTCCAAGACCATCCAAAATTGGTAAAAAATTTTGTTAACATTAGCAATTCCACAACAAAACATTGTAATATAACAGCTAAACTGTGCTGTCAGTCGACCATATACCCCAATTTGTCTGCAACCACATGCCACTACAGCAGGTGGCCCAAATTGTCACAAGGTTAATTGTCAAGGTCAACAATTGCCAATCCCGGTTTTCACAGTTCTATCCTTGCGATGATTTTCTACCCTTGTGATGATTTATGGGCACTGGCTGTCCCCAAAGACAAATTGGTAAATTGAGTACATCTGTAAATGACAATAACAATGGAACAATGTAAAATTATTATATCACTAAAATAAAATGTAACCTGATAACGAGAAATAATGCTTCCCTTTCGATACAATGTGTGAATATATTATGAGAAGAACTGCTATGTTCGTAAATACAAATACGTCTAATAAATATTACTACGAGATATGACATTTGGAATAAATCATCTAAGTATTTGACAAAGTAACAAGTAGGCTACTTCAAAAATGCTTCTTGTTGGAGGTGATGTCACCAGGCAGCTTTGGTAGAAGGCACTCACTGCGAGACCAGGCATAGTGACTGGGAGGATGCTCTCTTGAAGAATTTACAAATTTTTTATGCGATTTATGTAGCTCTCGAATGAAGCCAGATTCTTCAGTATTGTATACCTTCTTTTTGCCGGTTTCCCAGAATTGCAGTGCTTCATCGATGGATGCCCAATATGACAGCAACCCATCTTCAGTAATAATACCATCTGAGTCGACCAAAGACGTATCTTCATAATTCCATCTCCGTCTCATACGCAGCACCTTCATTTCTTTGAAAGTATTAGCAAGGACTTTGATGCATTGATTGAATCTGAAACGATTCTGGTTATCTTTAAAATTCTTGTGCTGTGGGACAGTTACCATGAATATCTGTGGATGCATATGCTTAAGAGCTTTGTTGGGCAGCTGGTTTTTCCTACTTACCACTGCTGCGTGGTATTCATCAAATAACCATTTCAAAGCAGTACCATAAAGCTCTGACAGGCCAGGTCTATTAAATTTAACACATGTCATTAGATCCGTATCAAAGACCACCAAAATATATTTTGGCAATTTATCATTCTCATTCAATGTGATAGCAAGGGCATTGCAAAATCTCCCAAGTACAGATTTGACAATATTATCATCATCATTGGTATATGCAAGAATATCATACTGTTCTGATATGTAGCTGTTGTATCTAGTGTGTGATGCTTTAGAGTTGAAGAGTCCCATGTATGATTCCAACACATCAACTGATTTGTTCACGAATTTGTTGCCCAGAAGCCAGATGTCCTCATACGCTGTTGGATCAGCTGTAACAAAGTAGTGAATTAAATTTAGGTAAACATCAAAAACACCAATCCTGAGTAGATACAGACACAGATACAGGCCAATTGCTTATAAATCATGAACATTTTTCAAGTACCGGAACTACTTGATAATTTATTCATATTAATACATTCCTTTCAGGTATCTATATACCGCATTAGACTTCCATCTTCCAAAAATTTTCACCTCAGAAATTTTGAATCCTGCCTTTAACAAATCCAGTGCACATCCAGCATGGGTGGAATGCATATCATAGAGGTCTGGATCTAAATTGATGCGAGTTAAACAAGTCCTCAATACTTTCCTGATATGACCAGGTCTCACCGGTACCCCATGTTTGAAAGTAAAGAACTGTTCATCGTCCTCATCATAACCACCTCTGAGGGCCATGTATTCTCTCACAATTGCAAATGGACAGAAATGGGTTCTACATAGGTACCCTTCATTGCTGTCCCAGCCAACTGCTGAGATCCTAATTTTTTGAGGCCAAGATTCTTTGCCATGCGTCTTTGAAGAGTAAAGCACAACTAAGATTTTTGGCTTATTCCTCCCAACATGTATGCTACCTGCCTTAATAGCATGGTTAGCACAGAATTCACCAGGTTCAGCAGCTAATTCACCTACTCTCAACAGTCCATAGTATGCTAGTATGAACATGGTCTTAAATAGGATCTCATGGTAGTACTGGTCAGGAAATACTCTTTCTATTTCAAACAGAATCAACTCCAGTATGCCCTTC
Organism: Haplosyllis leylae; assembly: GCA_038406175.1. Taxonomy (NCBI): domain Eukaryota; kingdom Metazoa; phylum Annelida; class Polychaeta; order Phyllodocida; family Syllidae; genus Haplosyllis; species Haplosyllis leylae. Next base: position 2,455 of record JBCAUG010027398.1, read on the forward strand.
TGAATAGGCCTTCTTTGATACACCTTATTGTTTATTAACCTGCAAGCTTTGGTGATGGTGTCTAATAACAGTAAATTACTGTCCCGTTGATATCTGTCTGACTTTAATACACTTTTTATTGCAGACACATAAGACTTCACAGTCCCTGACTTATAACCATTCTCCACCATATAAGCACAGAACAAAGCTGTCCTGCGTTCCCATGTTTTAGGTTTGATATCCAGCCTTATCACAAATTGATTAAATTTTCTCCAAACTTGCAAGTAATTGCCTTGGGTTGATTTCCTATGTTTCAGTAACTGCAATCTATCAAGAATATTGTTCATTTCACTGGCTGAGATCAAAGAAGTATCAGACTTGCTACCTGAGGATGCTCTCTTTTTTCCAAATGAAACACCTACAATTACGAAATTAGTCTGGGATCAATTTGATCTTTACCGTGGTGGACTGTATTACGAGCAATTTTGGTCACAATATCATGCTTATGATGTCATAATACCTTGTCATGTCAAACTTTATCATGATCATCGAACTTTTCTACATGTATTTTAATGCAACCATATTTTTTCGATAGGCCATAACTCAGAAGGTATTACCATTGGATTTTGCTCCATCTGCTTCCCCTTTTGTCTCAACAATCTCTTAAATCTCCTCCACTGCATTCTTGATAATGCATTGGCTATGACATTTGACCTAGTTTTTACATGCTTAGCAAAAATCCTAACGTTCTGTCTGAGTCCTTCTAGTGTTATCAACCTGATCAACACCATACAATTCCTACAGCTCGAACTTGAATTATTTATCATGTTCACCACACTCTGGTTATCACAGAATAATTTGGTTCTAGAATTCTGGAACTTCTTGATCCACAACAGCACCCCAACTGCCACAGCATACAGCTCTAAATATTCTATGCTGGGGTTCATTTTGCTAATGAATTCACACCATTTATGGCAGAAATATTGATTCTGACAGTAACCTCCAAAACCAAGCTTGAAATTCCTAGAAGCATCAGTGTATAGATCTATCTCTACTGCAGTAACTATTTTACTGAAATCCAGGAAAGGCCTAGAGTAAGCAGTTGGTTCAGACAAGAATATCAACCACAGTTGCAAATCAGCTCTCATTTCCCTGTTGACTCTAACATGGTAGTGAGGCTTCATAGTCACAGATTTACCAGTTCTTAAGTTTGATTTTCCTCCAGTATAAGCATACAATCTTCTGGTAAAAGCTCTCCCAGGGACCACAGCTCTACAAATGAAGTTGAGGAAACCACACAGCTTCTGAAGTTGATGTACTGTCACCTTCCTTGATGCCAACACTTCCTTGATCAGTCCTACTGCTCTCTCAACTTTCTCAACAGGAACAGCCACTAATTGTAATACTGTATCTATCAGTAACCCTAAAAAGGTCAAGGTTGTGGTACCCCAGAATGTTTTTTCCAATGCCACAGGAAAATTGATTTCCGTGCATATCTGTAGAAATGTATTCACCTGACTGTTGCACATGGATCTGTACAAAGCAGCAAAAAGGAAGTCATCCAAGTAATTTATGGTTTCCTTTTTTGTATGGAATTGTACTATGTGGGCAATAGAATTTCAAAACTCCTGGAAATGTGCACAGCTGATGGAACTCCCAAAAGGAAGACACTTATCTACAAAGAAATACCATAACCCATCTTGAGGATTTCTAGCTTTCATTAGCAGAAGAGGCCAATGCTTCTTATAAATTCCCAAATTCCTGAAAGCAGCCTTCATGTCAGATCTAGAAATGTTGCACCCTATTCCTTCCTCAATGCACCTTCTAATAGCATCATCAAATTCACAATATTTCACCTTACAAATTTCAGGAGGTGTTTCAGAGTTGACTGAAACCCCATCTCTTGGGTATGATAAATGAAATATAAGTCTAGTGTCTTTCCCACCATCCTTGGGAACTAATCCAATAGGTGATTGGATGAAATGTTCAAATGGTGGTTCCCTGTAAGGTCCAGCATATCTCTTTTCTTTTCACCTCTTTCATGACCTTATTCCATAAAACAATTTCATTTCCTACTCTAAATTTGAGGTTAGGAGCAAGTCTCTTCAGTTTCATGTCTCCTTCATACCCAATAAAAAATCCATGTCTGAAGCCATCCACTAATTTCTTTGTCAACTCCTTAGGGTACCCAGAATTTTTCAGCATATATTCATACACATCTACTTTCACCGGAGTAATTACATTTTCCAAATCAAAATTTTCATATTGTAGCACAACTGTTTCATCCGGGCCATCTAAATTAATTAAATGAAATGAATTTGTTGGCACACAAATATAAACAGCCAAACATAGAACAACCAAATCACATTGAACATTGAATTATGACATTCACGAATGAATCAGTTTGATAAATTCCATCTATTTTTTCCCAGATTTGGGGCTACCACTCTTGTCATCAAATGAATTTTTTCTGTCCTCATACCTCTCCTTTTTATGGAAACTACCTCCATTCTTCCTACTGCAATTAAATACACCATGACCAGCACCATCACAGTAAAAACATCGATGTTCATATCTACACCTTGAACCAAATTTACACCTATTCTTATTAAATCTCCAGCAGTAATCATCTCTTTGTGAATTCCTTCTGTTATCATTTCCCCTTGATCCACCACTAAATCCTAACCCAGAACTACTCCTAGTCAGGGGGTCCCTCATGGACAAATTCCACATTTGGTTGTACACTAGGGCCCAGCTTCTGTCTGGATACTGGGCCATTAGTTGCCTAAATGTGTAGTCATATGAAGCTACATTTTCCCATACAAAGGATGCAGCTGCTAAATTAATAACATATACATATTGCCATATTTCAGCTGCTCTATGTGGATTTGCCCTAGAGTATATAGCCGCATAAATACGAAATGCTTGCTCCCACTTTCGGATACCATTGATTTTCTTGTCCCTGTCATTGGCAGGAACAAAATATGTTGATCCATTATTATGAACAAGCTCCATTCTATTTTCATCACCACCACGTCTACCATCCTTTGGCAATAACCTTTCCAAATCAACAAACTCTCCTACCTCAATTTTTTGCCTAAGATTACTATCAATGTGACAAGTAATATGGAAAAACTCGTCATCACCACTTATCCTAGCTCCTGGTCCATTGTTGGTTGCACTTACTTGTTGCAGAGTAGTAAACACATGCAGTAATAGCTGGTTGTTGACAGGACCTACTGCATCATTAACCGGTCCATTTATCATATTTAACATGTTTCCACCACTATTTACAGCATCACCAATTAAATCCCCATCAATCAAATGAGAATGTATGTTACCTGGCAGTTTATCAATGTTTGCCTTGTACTTCTCGGCATCCACAATCATCCTTTCAGCAATGTCTCTACCCTGATCCACACTGCGCCTTCCATCAGGATTTCTTGCTGTAGCTGACACATGCTGATCATGCTGATCATCTCCCCTGCTTGTTGATGGAGCTCCAATTCTAATTTTGTCTACAAAATCGGAAATTTGTTGAACCATTAACGAGTCACTGCTACCATTCAAACCACCCTGCACCTGGTTATTCATCATATTATTGCTAATCATGTTCTTTCCAGGTTTAGGATTTTTACTGAGCCCAGGTGCATAAATAGTAGTGTCAGATGGTGATTTCACTAACTGTGAACTATGTCTGATTGAATTCCCATTTACATTTTCCTCAACTTTACCATCCTCCTTTGGAGTCTGACATACAGGAATCACCAAATTACTCATACCATTGTTTTGTTCGTGTATCTTCATTCTCTCAGCTACTGCTCTGTCCACCATCCATTGAAAGATTGGGTCATTCTCCAGATTCCTATAGGAATCCATATTTGGCACTGCCAATTCACTCTCGGGTTGAGAGTCATCATCTCCACTAATTGGACCTTGCAAACTGAAATTTTGCTGGTCTTCAGGTTTGCTGTTTTCCAACTGCAATAGTTCTCTACCATCCTCATCATATATCTCGTCCTCCAATTCGTGATCATTATGAGGATGTAGCTCAACTTCATCTTCTGAATTCATCACACTCTCATCCACGGGACCTTCTACAGCTATAAGAATATTTTCCGTACCATTACCACAATTATTGCCTCCCCTGAACTGGTCATTTCTATCCTGAGATCTAGACCTGAATTTGATAACACTACTGGCACAGGCATAATCTTCAAATTTTGCTGGAACACTGCGTTTCCTTTTACTATTACCATTAGTCTTAGAACCTTGTTCATTCTTTAAGCATTCAACTTTCTCTTCAACTTTTGCTGTAACCTTTCTCTTTCTTAAACTGACTGTTTGTTTACCTTTCGGTTCCAAGGGCAACTCCGGTTGTGATGGAGATTCTCGCTTCCACTCTGGTTTTTCATACACCTGTCCACACTGTGATTTCTTATCACCTTTATTAGTTACTTTCGGCATTTTGCAACAATTTTCAATCAAATTCTCAAAGATTTTCACCGAATTTAACCTTTAACTATTCAAATTGGAAAAACTGACATCTTAGAGCTTGGAAATAAACAAGTAGAATGTCATTTGAATTTTATGACGTCACTAGTGACACAATTTTTGCACGTGCAAGTAGCTCCAGCCCTGCAGCAGTGAGAGCCCAAGGGCATTGTCCCCTTCCATGAGTAAAACCCATTTTATAAATAAAATGAACCTTTAATCCACCCAAAGTCGTTCACTGGATCTGTATGAATTTTATCGATATTGTAGAATTTTAAAAAAGAACAGAAAAAGGCCAAGCCGGAGTGGCCGAGTGGTATACAGTGCTGTGCTCACAGCACAGACGGTTGTGGGTTCAAACCCAGCCAAACCTCCACCAATGCTTGTGGACACATCTGCAGGTAGGTAGATCCAAAAGGCTCAGCTGCCATGCTAACCTCTATACAGTCAGCAGGTGTCACACCAGAGGTGAATCTGGGGATCACAGAGGCAAGAAAGGATGCAAAAAGGGGATCCACCCTGGTTTTGAAACCAAGGGTAGATGTCACTAGAAGTCCAAAACAGGGGTATCAGTGGCCCCACGAAAAGGACTTATTTCCTCAAAAATTAAAAAAAAGAACAGAAAAAAGTAGAAATGAATCAGTGCTTCTTAAGGTAGGAAAAACAGCGGTAGTAAATAAATTTCAATTTAAATTAGGGTTAGCCTTATGAGTCACAGTAATTACTTACCTTCGGTGGTTTGTGGTCCCACTGAATCCTGAAGTCCTTCCTTCAACACTCTTTTCCGCGAGGCGTTCGAACGTTATATAATCAAGGCTGTTAAGGAAAATTGACATATTTCTGTAGTCAAACGAAAATTTAACAATAGATTAGTTTTGTGCGATTGGACAGGTTTACCCTACTTATTTTCGCCAAGTGTTTGATGCCGTGTAGCGATCATGCTGGGGTGACCATTGTCCATGTGTACACTTACCTAAAGTATTGTTTTGAAAATCTGGCCATCAAAAACAAATATGCAGTATTTCAAGTTTTCTTGTAGTCTGCCAAATAACCACGCAAAATAAAAAATAAATAAAGCAGCCAGACTTGGCAACAGGTCTATCGAATGGAATACCAGAGCCACCTTACTGTTTTAACTTATTGGCATCATTATGACAGTGATTGCTTGCAGACAGCTTGAAAACTTAACGGGGCACAATTGACATGACATGTCTGCATGTGAGGAATAATAGTGAGCATTGAACCATCTGTGCTCTCAAAGAAAAAAATACCCTGATGCCAGACCGAGGTAATTTTTGGATACATCATGGTAATATGACAAAGAGTCAAATGTCTTTTCACTTGGTGGTGAATGTATTCAGTCAATATGGTGAATATATTCAGTGAATATGTGAAAGTAGGAAAATACTTACAAAGGGGACACTGGGAATAAAATATGATGACACTGTGTGATACTAATCAATTTGAATAACTTTTTTGAAATCAGTAAAAAATGGTGAAATATAGTCCTACAACCTCATTAAAAGTGATTTTGAATGATTTGGTAAAGTTGTTAAATTTATCATGATCATATCAAAATTTAGGGTTGCCACAGATTTTGGCTCATTTCTGAAACAAATTCTTAACCATTTTTGATATAACACCCCCACATTGAAGTTTAGAACCTCCTCTACTAGAATATGATCTAGTTACAGCATTACAATACCTATAAAATGTCTGAAAAAGGCAAAAACATCACCAAAAGGTGCGAATATTGGCATTTTTTGCACTGTTTTTGCCATTATTAGTCCTGTATAGGCATCCTACTGACAACAACGCATCACAGTCCTCCCCAAGAGGTCCTAAGCATCAATTTGAGAAGTGTTATATTAAAATCAGTTAAGAATTGGGTTCAGAAATGAGCAAAAGAGTGATAGAACTACAGAAGCATTTTGATCAAAAATCTAATTTTGAACTTTTTTGTTCCAATTTTACCATTTTATTTTCTTACCAAGTTATTCAAATTGATCAAATTTTGGCCAATAGATTTAGATAGTGTACATGAACATGTATGTGGTCATTTGTAGGATCATTTGTATCTTGCTTAATATAGCATGGTTTCCTTACCACATGTTTGCTGATTTATGAAATGAGACAAACTATCGGAATTACAAAGAGCCTCATCTTGATTATTATTTAGCAACTATTTGGTTCAAAGCAAAGAAAGACATTTGTGGGGATGACGACAAAAGAAGTGAAGAACAGGATCCTAACAAAGGATAAAATGTATAAAGCCAACTCTCTGAGAAAGATTCATTATGTCCCAACTCCATTCTGAAGACAAAATATTACTTATATCATACCATAGACAAGAAAACTTAATTATTCCAAAAATCATAGCAAACATTCACTGACCCACCACAAAAGAACTCACAGCTGAAGGTAAAGGTGATGTCTAATCTTACCAAGAAATACAAGAACATGTACTTCTTTCCTCTAGTTTCCTCTTAATTCATTCCAATTGTTTCATACATCTGTGTGATGTCATGTCTTATGTGGTGAGCAGATGAAATTTCAGTGATGTTCAGTGTGAAATAAATGCACAAAAGATCTAAAAAATTTTGGCATTTTAATATGCTCTGAAATAAGAAATCAAATAACATTTTGACAACTCGTTGATGTAATGTCATTCAATGTAAAAAAAAGGCTTTGAGTAAATCACATTGCAAGATTTAGTCATGTGGGGTCTTGCCCTTTAAAGAAGTTCTTAGGAAAAGTACTTTAAATTACAATGCATTTTTCTGACAAAGGAGAATTTCATTGTTGCATTTCTATGTTAAATATTTTCAGTATGTATGACCCTTGATATACCATACAACAGCCACTGTTTAGATCTAGATTAATCAGCCACATCTTTCAATGACAAAGTTCAATTTGATATCCATTTCTACTATACTAACTGTGGAGCAAAGAACATAGAAAAGATAACAAAAAATATGTGCAAGTTGTAGTTTGAGACATGGTATGTAATTAAATATATAGATGAACTGTCCAAAAATCACTGAGACATTGATGACAAAGTTTCTGGCTTTATGCCCAAAGATAAGGATGACCATCTATGTATGGTCAGATCATTCAGAATGTATTTTGAATACCAGAACCCTAAAGATAATTTCCTCTGCCAGCCCAGCTGGTATTAGAAAAAGTTAAACCTAACAAACCAATGATTTGGCATGGTAAACAACATATTCCAAATAACACATTAGGTGGATTCATGATAGATGTCAGCCTTCAGTATAAATTATCCAAAGTTTACATTAAACAATTGATAAAAATAAGTGGAAAAACAGTCTTGACAAGGCATAAATTCTTTGCATTTGGAATCGTATCCATAACTGGCTGCAAGAGCTTAACAATATACAGGTCGGGCATGGCTAAATCGAACACGGTTAATCCAAAGTTCCACTTAATTCAAACTTTTTCCAAAATCTTTGCCAAATTCCCTACCT